>VYZT01007693.1:172989-206788 GCA_013400735.1 Pomatostomus ruficeps | reverse complement strand
GGCCGCTTCCTGCCCGCGCCAGACCGGCCCGCGGGTACCGGCGGCCGCAGCTCGGCCGCGCCATGCGCGACTACGACGCGGCCACCGCCTTCCTGGGCGAGTGGGGCCGCTTCCAGCGCCTCGTCTTCTTCCTGCTCAGCGCCAGCATCATTCCCAATGGCTTCAACGGCCTCTCCATCGTGTTCCTGGCCGGCACCCCTGAGCACCGGTGCGTCGTGCCCCGCGGGGCCAACCTGAGCGGCGAGTGGCGCAACGCCAGCATCCCGCTGGAGCTGCGGGGCGGGCAGGAGGCGCCGAGCCGCTGCCGCCGCTACCGCCTGGCCGCGCTGGCCAACTTCTCGGCGCTGGGGCTGCGACCCGGCTCCGACGTGCAGCTGGAGGCGCTGGAGCAGGAGCCGTGCCTGGACGGCTGGGAGTACAGCCGCGATGTCTATCGCTCCACCATCGTCACCGAGGTGCGCGGCCGCGGGAGGGGAGCCGGGGTGCCGGGGAGAGCCGTGGGGTTATCGCAGCACCGGTGCCGCTCCGCCGCGTTCTGGGGTTTCTGCCGGCACATTGATCTACTGAGAAACCCGCCATGCCGAGTTTATTTTGAGGTCTTCTGTTCGCTTTTATTTGCATAAGGACGGGGAAGGAACTTTATATAGTGAGGGTGGTGAGACACTGGAACAGGTTGCCCAGGGAGGTTGTGGATGCCCAGTGTTCAAGGCCAGGTTGAAAAAGGCCTTGAGCACCCTGGTCTAGTGGGAGGTGTCCCTGTCCATGGCAGGCACTAGATGATCTTTAAGGTCCATTCCAGTCCCTTAACGTCCTTTGTTTCTATAATGAGCTTCCAAGTGCAGCCTGTTTCCTTACCCAGCGAGACTGATCGCCGTGTGTAACTGCTTCTTGGTTCATCAGTATCTGTGCAAGGGGATGGAGCAGGGTCAGCAGTGGGTTCAGTTTGCGTGGTGTGACAGAGATGTCTCTTTGAACTCTGGAGATAAACAGTGCTTGTTTTCTTTCTTTAAAATAATAAAGGTTGTAGAATTACAGAGTGGTTTGGGTTGGAAGGGGCCTTAAGGCACACCTAGTTCCAACCCCCTGGCATGGGCAGGAACACTTTCCCCTAGATCGGGGCTTGCTCCAAGCCCTGTCCAACCTTGCCGTGAACACTTCCAGGGATGGGGCATTCGTAGGTTCTCTGGGCAGCCTGTGCCAGTGTGTCACCACTGTCACAATTCAGAGACATCCTGAGTTGTGCAAGATGCACAGGTTGGGGAGCCCTGGTTTGATGCTTTTTTCAAAGGACCCTGAACTTCGCCGTGTGCCCACGGTGCCTCTGTCTTGGTCTCTGTACTCACGTGCTGGACAGGTCAGGTTTTTGTCTATGCAGATACACCCCATGAGTGAAGTATGGGGTGTGGGCAGCCGACCAAAGGTGAAGCTGTTCTGATTGTCACTCTGGTTTCAGATGAAAGCTGTCCAGACCAACAGGTACAAGTTGACTTAAGAAGTGAGGAAATGGATTTTGAGGAGTACTTTTGAGGAATACTTGAATTTCAATACAAGTATAAGCCTTTTTCAGAAGGCTTACAAAGTGTACAGTCCCATTGCCTGTACATGAGTTTCATGGAGCTGGAGCTCCATAAAAAACCTGCCACTATTTCTTGCTTTGCAAGTCGGGTTGTGATCACTGTTTGCATAGCGATGGGTGTGAGTACTAAATGGCCATAAACTGATCTGGGCACAGAGGACTAGGGTGAATTGGGGAACGTGGAAAAGGAGCCGTGGCAGCACAGGGGGGATTGGAAATGGGGACACGGGAGTTGCTGGAAACTCAATCAAGGGTTTCAGTGATTCTGACAAGTGGTGCAATGCATAGCCTCACCTGTTTCTAAAGAACTGCTGTCTTCCTCGAGAGGAAAGCTGCCCAGAATTTCTAGGCTCCAGTGCTTGCTGAAATGCAGTGTTGTGAAAGGCTGAATGCACTCAGAGTGGTGTCAGGCAGTTGGCATCTTCCCGGGCAGGCCTGTTCACGGGTGTTTTTGTGAGCGCTGTGCTGTGATGGTTATCCTGCCTTAGATGCGGTGCTTTGTCTCTGGGGCTTCGCTCAGCTTTGGCTTGATGTAAATTAAAATGTCTTGAGCTATGGTTCAAGGGAGCTGCTCACACAGTGCTGAGACTCCGCAGCCCTGGCCCGCTGTGTGTGTGACTTGGCAGATGTCCCGTGTCTGTGGGAGGCAGTGTTTGTCTGCCCAGGCATCGTGCACTGAGGCAGTATTTTTTTCTCCTTTAATATTAATGCTTCTGAGGGAGTGTTGCAAGAGCTGTGGCCTTTCACACACTTACAGGTTTTCAGTGTTAAACTTGTTTAATTTTTTGGCTTGGTGGTGCTGCTTTTATGATTAACTAATCCTGTGTTTAGTTGCATATCTCTAACTTGTTGAATAATCATGAGGACCTTTGTCCCAGATTTCCGTTGCTGACACTGGGAGGGAGAAGGGGGATTTTTTTTTTTTTTTTTAAGAAAGGTTTTTGCTGAATCTCCCATGACTTTAGAGAAACCTTTTTATGGTTCTGCTTTTCAGGGGAGACTTAAAACATTCAGTTCTCTCCCACTTGAAGAGAGATTTTCTTTCCTCACAGACTAAGAACAGAAGGTTGTTATTAGCCAGCCTGCAGTATTTAACCAGCTCCAGTGTAATGAAATCCCTTTCTGTCTTTTTCTTTTTGAAATGCTGTAGCTCAGGGGATAAGAAGAGCTTTATTTTGGCTCAAGAAGCCAACTATGTCATTCTAATTCCTCCATAAGTCCTGTAAAAAGTGAATGTAGGAGTAGTAAAAGTTCATACGTGGTAGTGAAAGGACTAAACCAGTCATGGCTGTTATGGGGCTATACAGAATAACTGCGAGTAGAATTGAGCAGTGGAGTTAAGGACATGAGTGCACTAGAAATATGATATAACGAGGTGTTAGATGATACAGCAGTCAGAACATTTTAGTTCACACAAGAGTAATTCTTAAATAGTGAGCCATAAACAGACACTGAATTTTGGATACACTTATTCATCTTCAGCATCTAAAAAGGTGTTGTATTGTTCATCAATTTGAAATCAGTGCAGGTGGTGTACACCGGATTTGCATGGTTTGTGTCTGTTTTGCTATTAGCAAACTTTAGGGACTGTTGGCTTTTGGAGAGGAAGGATGCACACGGTAGGAACTGCCAGTTGTCCAGCGGCTTTGCACAGGGCTGGTCCTGTAAGGGTGTTCAGGAAGAGAAACTTTGGGGCAGAGATGAGGGCCCAGAGGTTTCCGTTCTCACCCCAGGGATTCAAGTGCCCTGCTGTGCTGTCAGGCCCCAGTCCCTGGAGGTGAGTGGGTTATACCAGGGCTTCAGGAAGCAAGGGGAGACTGCAGCAGTGGCATGTGGAAGGACACAAATCAGCTCTGTGGCACAGCTGGTTCACCAGAGGTTTCAATGTTCACCCTGTTGGAAGGCAGGGGCTGGATTGTTTCACTTTGCCAAAATAAAAACACAGGGTTATGCTAGACATTGCAATTTATAGAGTCATAGAATGGTTTGGGTTGGGAGGGACCTTAAAGATCATCTAATTCCAACCCCCCGGCATGGACAGGGACAACTTCCACTAGACCAGGCTGTTGCAGGAGTGGAGCCAGCAGCTGAATTGTAAATCAACCCTGTGTCATCCAGATTGAGCTCTCACCCAACTCCTCATTAATGTTAGTCACCTCCATTATTTACCACCTTTTAAAACAGGTGCTTCTCTTTTATTGTTGTAGGTTAATATCTGCTTATCTTTGTGGGTGAAGTTCCTACTGATAACTTCTCAGCCCTGGGAGCTGAAAAAGCTGTGGAAAGACCTTTAGGTGATTTGCAGGTACAAAAGCTTAGTATTATTAGTCTTGTCAGAAGGAGGAAAAGAAAGTCTAGTTTTCATTTAATAAGTAACTATGAATGTTTGGCAGATATACAAAGGTATTTGTAAAACGCTGTGTTCTTCAAGGTGTGATTTTAAAAGCACATCATGCAGTAGTGTTCAGAATTGTACAAAGTACAGGTATTTCTGACATTGCAACATCAAATAAGATTAGTATTGTTAAAGAATGATAGGCCTGCAGTTGATATTGTTAAATGGAAACAGTGTTCTTTTAGAGGCACTGTGGGCAGTTAGCGACTAGGTAAAATTCCCTTAATGTCACCTTTACTTTTACGTTCAAACTCACTTCAGGTTTCTCAGTTACTGATGGCAGTGCCTTGCTGCCTTTTTCTCCAGCCGTCTCAAAAATGTGATGTATGGGGAACAGTTCAGTTTCTGCACTGGAATTATAAAATATTTGGCAATTTCCTTCCTGTTCTATGCAAGTTTTATCTCTGTGAAAATGTAAAACAACTAGAGGAGGGAAAATTAAGCAGAATGTGTATTTTGTAGATACAGACTTCTGTTTGCTTTAGATAATAAGCTTCGATGTAACATCTAGAACTTCTAAGTATGTGGAATATACAAATGTGTTTTTAGAGGAAAGGGTGTTTAATAAGGCTCACAGCTCTCAAGTAAGCAGAGAATACTTGTGTGGATATAAGCAAAACCAGATTCAGAATCAAAGGTTGTCAGTATTTGGTTGTGAGACTGAGATTTTTTGAAGAACCTGCCTCTACTTGCTGAGAGAAGCAAGTGAAAGGAGAGAATACAGGATATTGGCCTAGCTTCAAAAAGTCTTGCTAACATGTTGATATTTAAAAAGAAAATAGAACTGCATACTTAATTTTTCAATTATGCATGTTATTCTCAGCAAGACAGGAAAAGAGTTTAAAAAAATAAAATAAAGGAATGGGAAGGCACAGTATCTTGTAGCTGTAAAAATTGTTTTTTCAATAAGTCTTTTCCTTGTAGGACAGGAGTATAACCAAGTGAGGCTCTTGAAGTTTTGTATTTGCCACAGTCCAGCTTTGTTTAGGGTTCTTGTAATGGCATTAGGGAAGGGTGGGAGGGAAGAGATCTGAGGGAGTAGTTAATAGAATTTTTATTCTTCTCAGTTTTGTCACTGGGCTTGCCTATATAGCAAGGGATTTGGAGACATGGTTCCAGGCAGCTGGCATGTAAGAGACAAAGCAGAATTTGGAAAGTGCTCTCCTAGAGAGATGTGTAAGTGATGACTGTAAGTGCCTGGGACTGTTTCATACTCGGGCCCCAAACCTGTGCTTGACAAGCAACTACTTCAGTCCCTCTCCTTTTGGTCCCCTACCTTCTAATCCAAGCTGTCCACATTCCTGGCCATCTCCATGGCCTGTCCTCTTTTCCCTGTCCCCTCTTCCCAGCTGTCCTCACCAGCGACTGGCAGCAGCCAGGAATCTGCTTACGGAGGTGCATAAGCACACCTCAACCCCGGTGCACAAGTGATCACTGCTGCTGGGTGTGAGGCTGCTGGCAGACATCACCCCAACCCCAGGAATTGCCTGGGAAGTACAAAAATGACAAAATATCTATAAGGTGAGTGAGAAGACCAACTTAAACTGCAACAGAGGATATCCTAACGTTATAACACAATAGAGCAAGAATGCTCTACCAGTGCTGAGCAGCTCGATGCTTCACAGTATCAGCTGCTGCTCTTTGAGAACAGAGCGGAAATGTTTTTCTCCTGTTAGAAGCCCAGATACCTTGCCAAGGTTAACCTTATCTTGTTCACTTGGGCAAAGGCTCTTCCAACTAGCAGGCCAGTTCAAAGGATACTAAGTGAAAATAGCACATGATTTTAGAGCACTGGGTCACCGTATTCCGTGTCCAAACAGCACTGCCAGCAGCAGGGTTTAATTAGTAACTGCTCCTGGGACACTTGCTCTTTGCCATGCTGGTCTTCTACCAGTGATGGCTTGGTGACTTCCTCTTGGACAATATGTAGTTGAGGCAAGGTTATGGTTGCGAAATGGTTCTGGAAGGCTGATGCCATCATCACTGACAAGCAATATAATAGACCTCACAGGTGTCCCATTAATAAGTTGAAGACTTTGATATTTATTTACTGGGGCAAAGGGTAACGGACCTTAAAATCCCTTTGTTCTAATTGTTGTGCTTCTGTGAGTCTGTAAATAACTGGCATTGTACAACCAAGGTAGTTCTACTTCAGAAATTTGACACTGAAGTTCACTTTGGCGCCTGGTTCAAGTGGTCTTCAGCATGACATCTCCTCACTGTCCTTTAACAGAGAGGCCAGAAAAACAAGCTGCTAATCATTGCCACATCTGAATGCCCAGTATGTTTTCACCTGCCAGTGCAAGAAAGTTTTGGCAGAGCTGTGCTAAACATTTTAATACCATGAACTTTTCCAAGAAAGGTCTCCACCTCAGTGATTTGAAGAAAATGTTTGTTACAGGGAACAAACATGCCAGTGTCTGGAAATCCAAGTGTTGTGCAAGCCTTGTGCCAAAGTGCAGGGTGTAGGACAGATGAAAGGAGATGGTGAACTCACAGGCACAAGGTGATCAACTGGAAAGTAATGGCCTATGTAGTAATGACAGATTAATCACCAAGATAGATTTGAGTTCTGTTATTGAGGATGACTCCAGTAGTTGATACAAAGATAACTTTTTCCGAGTCAGAGTAGGCAAGTCTTTATAACAGCAGGATTTGTGTTTGTGGTGGTTGTTTCTCTGGTAGGTGTTATCATATAAGGGTATAAGATAACCACTGAAACCTTTGGCCTCTATAAATTATAAATTTGATAACAATTGTTTGCTGGTATTTCTAAGTTGCCAGGTACATTTTACCGAAGCTTCCTAGCTCGCTTAGCCTCTGTGGTCATGACAGAAAAGCTCAAACTTCCTTTAATCTGTAATGAAGTACAGCTTTTGTTGAATAATACAGATTTAACTATAAATGTTAGTTATGGTTCATAATCTAAATTATATTGATGACTACAGTAAGTTCAATTCCTTACCATGAGTGGCATACATTTGTTAGGACATTAGAAAGCCACAGTTCTGAAAGAAACTTCTGTAATGATGTCTAATCGATGGTGTTGGGGGGTACTGAAGGACTGCCTGGAGTGCTGGTACCTGAGCTTCATGTGCTGTGAGGCTGGAAAGGTCTGGTGAGGAAATGTTGAGGGTTAAGAAACCTGATAAAATTTTTCAGACATAAAACCACAAACAGATTTATCAATGGAGAGGTTACAAAATGACCTGGATACAGTTACAAATTGGGAAAAGGTGCATTTTGACCTTAAAAATAATAATTATGATGACTGTTGTATAAATATAAGATAGTGTAAAGGCTGGCAGCTAAGACAGCTGATGAGAGTGCAGCCTGTGTGAATAGCCATAATTAATCTCTGGAACAGTTCCCAGTTCTAATTCAAAACTGGATGCTATTCCATGGAATAAGTGAAGGCTCAGTTGCATTTTGACACGGGGATCTGGCAGTGGAAGGCCACTGCTGGTGTTGTTCATTCTGTGAATAGTTTTAAGTGATCCTCCAGCCTTAAAACATGGACTAGGATGTAGTTGTAGCATGGCTGTTAAAGAGGCCGAGGGCTGTGAGATTCCTGGAGTCAAAGGCTCAGTGCTGAGTGGATGGGGCTGGCAGACAGCAGAACCCCAGCGTTCCCACATCCAGGACTACGGATGAGAGAGCTGGGACACGCAGCAACTGCGTTTCTTATGGAGCAGATCAAAGCACTGAGGGGTGTTCCAGTACAAATCGAAAAAAAATACACTGAATTATTTGTAATTGGGGGACAAGGGGGATTAATTTTTCAGGTCAGGGTGAATATTTTCATTTGGGCCTTTTTAACACAGATTAAAAGCTAAAATTTTCCATTGCTAAAACATCAGAAGGGGCCCTGATGGAGCTGTTTGAATAACTAAGCTCAGGAGGGTTTGGTCTCACTTCAGAAGCATCTGTTGCCTCCCAGTTCCTGTCCTGCAGGGCTGCAGCACCTGCCCACTGGCAGCAGGTAGTGGGAGAGCTCTGGAAACTCCTCCAGTCACAACATAGCTGTGAAGGAGTGGATGAGGGATCCCTGCTGGGTTTTGTCCTTTCTTCTAATATTTACACACTTTCTCCTCCCAGATAACCAAAATAAAACCAAGAGTCTTTTAATAATAGCTGTTTACATAGATGGAAAAATAACACAAGTGCTGTTTCAAAAACATCTGACTGAAATGGGTAGGAGCTTAAAAACTATTGAAGACTTTATTTAATAAATATTTTCTTTTATTCCTAATTTTTGTTTTAATTTTGGAAATCTTTGTTTGGTGTATATTTCAATTTGTATTCCAAAGATTCTAACTGAGGTTAGTTAGATTCCCAGTGAAGAATGAGCAGTTTCCGGTCTCTCAAAACCATATTAAAATGTAATAAAGAGGATTTTTCTTTCTATATTCTTGTTTCTATAGTTCAATTTTTTCTTAAATTAAGAATGTGAATTTTTAATGGGAAATATTACTGTATGCAGGGAAATCAAGTTTGGGAACTCTTCACAAGGTCATGCAGTGACAAGACACAGGAGAATGGCTTCATACTGACAGAGGGCAGGGTTATATTGGATGTTAGAAAGAAATTCTTCCTTGTGAGGGTGAGGAAGCCCTGGCACAGGGTGCCCGGAGAAGCTGTGGCTGCCCCATCCCTGGAAGTGTCCAAGGCCAGGCTGGATGGGGCTTGGAGCAACCTGGGATAGTGGAAGGTGTCCCTGCTCATGGCAGGGGGGTGGAACTGGGTGGGCCTTAAGGCCCCTTCCAGCCCAAACCATTCTGTAATTCTGTTCTCACTCCATCCAAACCCAGCTCAGCAGAGTTTAGGAGGGAGGGGAAATCCTGTTTATTAAAAAACTTTTCCAATTCTCTCTCCCTGCAGTGGAATCTCGTATGTGCCAACGACTGGAAGGGACCCCTGAGCACCTCCCTGTTCTTTGTAGGCGTCCTGCTGGGATCTTTCATCTCAGGACAGCTCTCAGACAAGTAAAGTATATACACCAGAGCTGCTGGCTCTTTGATGCTCATTTGTAGGCAGTTCTTGTATGTCAACTTTCCTACCAGTGTCTTTCTGCAGCCACTAACATGTCTTTGTTCTGTGACTGGCTAACCTGAGTGTACACAGAGTGTGTAGAGAAATGTCCTGAACTAGAACAGATTGTTACAAAGATTGTTAGTAGGTGTTATCTACATCTTTTTGTTCTTGCAACGAAGTCACTCTGGAGCAAACTGGTTTTATGCCAGAAAAACAGATGTAGGAAATAAGTTCTGTCTGGAAAAATCAGATCAATTACATTCTCTTCTATTATTTTGGACTAAGTTCAGAGGGAGCCCTCAGCCTTGTTTTCCTTTTTTTTTTTTTAGGTCAAATTGGGATTTCTCTTTTTATAAACAGCTATAGCTTCTCTTTCACCTCACCAAATACAGCCTTTAAGTCAAATGATCTGTGTTTGTGGAAGCTCCAAAGCATAAATGTTGTTCAGCTGTACTCCAGAGAAGCAAGACTTTCTTGTTTATCAATACGAACATTGAAAAAAAAGGAAGACACCATTATTATTTTTCATGATGCCAACAGCTGTTTGTATTTTGTAAAGCTCAGTTTTTCTGATTCTCTCCCTGGGATTTGCTGTGCAATGCATTGTGTGCTGTTTTCCTGATTCCCCAAGAACAATATGTGGTCCTCTAATTTGTTGATACTTGCAGAATTTCTGTTTCATTGCAATATAATCTCTATGCCACAAACCTTGTGGCATCATTTAGGGCCTTTCCATAGTTTCCCACCTATCAGGTTGGACCAATCTTGAGCTCAGAGACTGTGATCTTCAAAAATTACCCAGGCCTCCTGTACTTCTCTCCAAAGCTACATGCCATGTTTTTTTCCAAAAAAATCCCTGGGCAGGCCAGTGTTTGCTCTGTCTGTGATCCTGCCTTCTGCCTTGTTCCTCCCCTCACACTCCTGCTCTTCACCACTGCACAGCCAGCGGGCTGCTGCCAGCCTTCCTACCCCCGACAGTTCTCCCTTGTTGGCAAGGGTGAGATCCAGCAGTGTCTCCCTTTCCCAGCTCCTTGGCCATCTGTGTTAGGAAGTCATCACTGATGAGCTCCAGAAACCTCCTGGGTTTTGTTCTTCCAGCGTGTCCTGAAGTGGTCACAGCCCTTATGATGGCCAGTGCCTTTGGACACGAGGAGGTTCCTCTGGTGCTCTGCCGCAGGCCCTGTTTGCTTCTTTCTGCTCGGTTCCTGCAGCAGAAACCCATCACCCGTGTTGGCCTCTCTGCTAATCCCAACCCATGATCTCAGCTGGCTTGTCAGCCATGCCCAGACAGAGCTCCATGCCTTGCTGCTGCCCTCCCACATGAGGGGTGATTTCCCTCTGGGGGAGTCTCTCACCACCTTTTCCTGGTGCTGCTGCCAGATTCAGGTGCTTCCTTCCAAAGAGCTCCTTGTCTGCTGCAAGGATCCTGAGTGTTTCCCATGGTGACTGCCCGGCAGGTGAAGCAGGAGCTGTTCTGGTGCCAGAATCCATGAGCTTTCCATCTTCACACTCCTGGCAATCTCCTGCAGCTCCCTCCCAGGGTGGCACAGACCCTCAGCAGGTGCAGGCGAGGAGGCCATCAATGCAGCCCATCATGTAGCCACTGAAGGACAGCAAGCTCATGGTCAAGTGCTCCTTCTCTCCATGAGGAGAATGCTCCAGCAAGGCTGCCCAAGGTGTTCTGCTGCCTGCAGTGAGCCTGACACATGAAGGCTGACAAAATACTGAGGGGTTCAAGTAACAATATGTTCTTCATGCGTTGCGACCCATGCACCAGATGTAGACCTGCAGGTCAGCTGGGACTGGAGTTGTGAAACCTGCACTCTGCACATCCTGTCCCAGCAGCGTGGGGCTGCCTGCGCCAGGACATCAGCAACCACTCTTAGAGCAGCTTGATGGGTTAAGTTTAGTTTAATTTCTTTTCTCTTTGGTTTTGGGGGGTTTTTTTAATACTTCATCAGAAGACCTTCTAGAATCCCTTAATTTTATTCATTTTTAAACCAAATGGAATGAAGATTGTGGCATGGAATCGCTGCCTGCCCAATAGCATCTTCCAAATCTGAGTTTTACCTCTCTTCCAGAAGCCGTCTTTCTTTTCCTTTTTTTTAACATATTGATCTGTGTCATGGACTGTGGGCCCCTTGGAGGAGGAGAAGCATTGGATACTCTTGCACTTTAAGTACCTTGTTCCTGATGATTTGTTTCCCTGCTCATCCTATCAGTAAGAAAGGGATAGTGTTCCAATACATACTTAAAGACAACTTAACTAGCAGCCCTTAGAATATTACTTTCTCTTTGCCAGTCATTTTTTAAATGTGTGTAGAATAGTTGTGCCTGTGTCACATTTCCTGAACCTCTGCTTTTTGCAGAAGTTTTGTTTCTCTTTAAGTATGCATATAAGTAATTTTATTTTTCTGTTTCTGAAGATTTCATTCATGATGTTGTTTAATCATATTTTTTTTCCCCTTCTCTTTCTTTTTTTAATCTGTCCATGGAAGGTTTGGCAGGAAGAATGTGCTGTTTGCAACTCTGGCAATGCAGACTGGCTTCAGTTTCATACAGGTCTTCTCTACCAGCTGGGAGATGTTTTCAGTGTTGTTTGTGCTGGTTGGCATGGGACAGATATCTAACTACGTGGCAGCATTTGTTCTTGGTATGAAAGTCCTGCTGGGCACTGCATGTGTCCTTTCATCTTGTGCTTTTCCTGCTCCTTTCCAGTACTGACTTAGGGTTGATTTGTTTTGCCAAGCAACACTGTTCAGAGTGTGGCCTCACCATGCATGGATAACTTGTCTTCTCCTTGGAAGCTTCCAGCTGATCGAGGTGCAATTTGAACTATTTCTGTGGTTGACTGTCCTGAAAGAGGCAAAACCCCCGAAACTGACTATTTGAAATAAAGTCCATCTTCTAGCTGGAGAGATGAGACATGTGAGACATGATTTTTTGCGGATTGGAACTAGATGATCTTTAAGGTCCCTTCCAACCCAAACCATTCCATGATTCTATGATTTTTCAGAAATTTTTGATGTGCATTTTGGGGCCTAAATACCTGTTTAATTTAAAAGTTGCAAAAGAACCAAGATAGGTAATTTTTATGAAATCTTCTTTAAACAGCCTATAGTAAAAATTTAAATGTCATCATGACTTTTGCTTTGTATACTTTCAAGCTAAGACCATGTTTAATCATGGGAATGTGAATTATCTCATGAATCCGAGTTTTTTTAAAAAAAGAAATTATTAATGTTATTTACAGTGACTTAATTGTCTAAAGTACCAAATGGTGGCAAGAAATTTCTTTTGAGTCAAGGAAGGCCAGTTCAGGGGTGAAAGCAGTGCTTAGCTAACCTCACTGCACACAGCCTGCTGCAGCTGCTGAAATCTTCCTTGATTTCCATGGAAACAAGAAAAACTGTATTTTTTTTCTCTGTCTCTTGATTTGCAGGTCCCTAAACATTTCAGAGGGGAGCACTGACCCCTGTTTGTGCCTTTATTTCCCCTGCCAGTAGCCTGGTCTTTGTGAGCAACATTAATTCCATATGTCTGCCACAAAAGACTGTGAGGTTTTTTGGATAAATAGTCTTTTAGAAGGTGATATAGGCTGGGAACTTAATTTAGCACCTTTGAATTATTCTTTAAAGAAGCTGGTCACTCTTCATAAGCTGGAGGGGATTCTGGAGGTCAAGCTAAGGGTAACTGTTGAGAATGTCAGGTGATTTCAGCTCCTCAGGTAAAATGTGAGATTGTAAAAGATAAAATTACAGAAATATGACCTACTTTGAGCTACAGAAATGCTATGTGGCCCAGTTCTCCTTCTTCTACACATTTAATTACCTCCATGGATGCAGGATCACAGCATGCAGCAGCTCTGTGGTGCCTCTCCAACTGGATGGCAGAGTGCTACATCCTGCAGCTCTGCGGTGCAGTGCATTTCAAAGCCAATTGCTAGGGTATTTTTGTTAAGTTACTTGGTTGCTGTTAAGTTAAAATGCTAATAATCCCTTTGCTGTTTTGAACAGGCACAGAAATCCTTGGCAAATCAATCCGTGTGCTGTTCTGCACGCTGGGTGTGTGCATCTTTTACGCATTTGGTTACATGTTGCTGCCTCTGTTTGCTTTCTTCATCCGAGACTGGCGGATGCTGCTGCTGGCGCTCACCCTGCCCGGGCTGCTCTGCATCCCGCTCTGGTGGTGAGTATAACTAACAAGACTTTAGTCTTTAGAAAGCCCTGTCTGCAAATTTTTAAGATCACTCCAAGTTAATCAAATTCAGGGATGGGTAGGTGAAGAATGGATGTTGTGTCCTGTATTCTCCCAGTCATTTAGCAGTCAGTCCATGGCTTTGTACGTGATCTGACTGATGCCCAAAAAACCTACTTTTCATTTCCTACAGGCTTCTGTAAAATTAAATCTTGGACATGCAAAGAAAGCAAAGAAAAAAAGGGCAATAAAACTCATACTTCTGCACCAAGTGAAATCCACAGGCTTTTAAGTATTGGTGTGAACTAAGGGCAGAAGGAAAAACCAGTTGTTCTGGGGATTGGTAGGGTGGCACAGATGTGACAAACTACAAAAGAGTACTTGCACAGCTGTGGGACTTCCGTGTTTTCTTCTTTTGTGGTTAAAATACTATTTAGGTGGCATGTAAAACTGAAATAGTCCACGTGGTGGTGGTGTTCCTTCACTTACAGTAGCAGCTGTGTTTGTGATTCCATCCAGGTTCTTACACAATCGAATGACTGAGGAATTCTGCTCTCTGACTTGCCTTTCTGTGAAAAAATTTACAGTTACTAACTTTATATATGTTAGCCCCTAAGGATATGCTTCTTAACCTACAGCATGCTGCCTGTGTGTTCACATTTCTGAATTTCTTTAATTAGTCTATTTTTCCATACTTTGAATGTTTGGATTGCTCTTTTTTCTGAGTCATGGCTAATTCCTTCAGCACTTCTAAAATCCATAAGGGCATATTAGTCTGGTCTTGTTCCTGACACTAGTCTGTTCTTGTAAACGTGATTTCTGTTGTCACTGCACCAATTCCTGCAAGATGTGGCATGTTTGGAGATCTGCCTGCCTTGGAACAATGTGTATTGGTGCCTTCAGCAGTGCTTTCTCTGGAAATGCAGGCTTGTTATTCTGAACCTTTCTGGCAGGGTCATTCCGGAATCTCCACGGTGGTTGATCTCCCAGGGGAGGTTTCAGGAGGCAGAAGACATCATCCGAAAAGCTGCAAAAACGAATGGCATTACAGCCCCAGATGTCATACTTGACCCTAGTGAGGTAAGATTTGTTTAGCAGTCCAGTTGTTTGCTGGACTTTATGTAAAGCAGTTAATTCCAGACAGATGAATGGAGGGGACTGTATTATGTACTTCTCAAGTGGGTGAAAGATCATGTTTTCTGCTGAAAAGCACAATACCCTTTCCCTTCATTGAGATTTGCAAAGCCTTTGTGGTCCCATTCCCATGGGAATGACAACGCGAATTCTAATGCAAACATCTTTTCCATCCAGCTTTCAGCCACCCTTTTTCCTTTTAAACTTTCTTTTTCAGGGGAGGATAATGAATTT
Organism: Pomatostomus ruficeps; assembly: GCA_013400735.1. Lineage (NCBI taxonomy): Eukaryota > Metazoa > Chordata > Aves > Passeriformes > Timaliidae > Pomatostomus > Pomatostomus ruficeps. The sequence continues at coordinate 192,218 of VYZT01007693.1, read as the reverse complement.
GAGGTGCCTATTGCTTAGTGATCTAAATACTTGCACAAACAGATTCTGTGTTTATTCAATCTATAATATAATTGTGTAAGTCTAACACAGGGCCAGTCCTGGCCAGTGACATTGGAAATATTGTTATTCTAGTTCATACTCAACTTCAATTTCTAATCCACGTTATGGAAAGCAAAGTTTGAGCCCCTTTCAGGTGAAGCAGTGACAGGTATCTTTCCCATCTCTTTCTTCCTACATGTCCCTGTTTTCTCTGGAAATCTTCCCTTTGTCTGAGCTGATGGGTGCCCTTAAGGTGTAGAAGCATTTCCATACACATTCAAAGGACCTCTGAAAGTCAAGACAGACAAACTGTTTACATATTCCAGGAGAATGGGCACCTTCTGACAGCTCTCCAGAATCTGTCTGGGCAGTTGCTGGTTGACAATTGACAGTGTCTTGTCATTTAAGTGAAAATACATATATATAATGAGTGTAATATACTCATTTGCTTTGCAATGCCTCTGTCCTGGGCTAAGGAGAATGGGAAGCCATTAAGCTGTAGCTGTTTGCTACTGAGATTGAAACAGCTTCCCTTGTGTTGAAGTCAGCTGAGGTGCAGACAAAGCTGTTTATCCAAACTTTTTAGGAGATAGGAGGACAAACATCCTGGTTTGACTGGAACAGAATGAGGATGCTGAGAAAACACACTCCTGATACCTTTTTACCTTTTTCTCTGGATCTTCATTAGAATACACCTTTTCCTTTTTTTTCTTCTTCTTTCTCATGCTGTAGCCATGAAAACTCATCTATTGCCAGCACTGCAGCAGGAGAACGGAAAATAAGCTCTGGCTCCAATGTCTGCCTAAGGTTCCTGGAATCTTCTCTCTCGTTCTTAGAAAGAAACACTGATGTTTGCTGTCTCTGAGTGGGGTTGGATAGTGAAGCAGCAGAAGGCAGGGGCAAGAGTAGGGATTTTGTCCCAGGAAATGCTGGACAAGGGGAAATGCTGATGTTGCAGCAGGATGGGCTGGAGAACGTGGTGCGTATTTACAGACATTAGCACACCAGCTTTCAAAACCATACTAACTTTCTGACCATCAAAGCGAAATGAGCTTGATGAACATGCAGAACTCCTGTCCATCTCTTTGCTTTCTAAGGTAAAAGTAACGCTGTGGCCAAAAGAGCTGTGCAAAACTCCTCTGCAGCAGTGGTGTGTTTATGCTGTCCTTGTATCTGCTCTCTGAAGAGCTGGAAAGCAGAAGGCTCACAGCCTCTTGAGGGTTTAGGAAGCATGCTTATGCTGCAGAGAGGTTCTCAGAAATCTGGCTGGCCCTTTGCCTTCCTGCATTTGAAATGTGAGTTTGGGATGGAGGAGCCACCCGAGCTTTTGTTTGGAGTCCCTCAAACCCGTGCAGCTGGAGAGCAGCAACTGCAGAACTTTGACTCCAGAGATTTCAAGCCAGTTGAAGTCCAGCAGGTTACGAGTCACAAACCAGTGGCAGAGCACAAATAGGGCCTGGTTGGTTGAATTATCCCTTAAGAGGAGGATAGAAATGTTTGGATGATAGGTTTAATTTCAAACCATCATTTTGGCTTCCCTGCCCTTCTCTCACAGCTTCTTGTTCGAGCCTGTCCTGGTAAAGATTATATTGTCTGCTTATCCAGCTCTTAAAAGACAAGGTCCTTTTTTCTCATCAACTGACTCTGATTTTTTCTGTTCCTGGTTTTATTTTATGATTTGCTTGTTTCTTTTTTTTTTTTTTTTCTTGTTTCTTGGCAACAAATAGTGGCAGAACTGGAGAATACTTAGGAAAGATCATGTGATTTATGAGAAAGGGCTGTAAGTTGTGACAACAGTTTGTGTGATGTAAGTTTGGTTTCAAGCAGAGTGAAAGCTATCAAAGATAAAGGACTGTTTGCTTTTTGTAGAAAATGGGATTTATGAAAGCAAATACACTGAAATTTGGCATGTATCAGACTGCTATTTCATTATCCAGATCTTCAGAACCAACTATCACTTAGAAAGAATTTTCAGGTTACTGCAGAGGTTACACAAACTCCAGGTTGCTTTATCAGAGTTGATAGTTTTAGTCAATGGAATTTGTCCTCTTAAATCACCTTTTCCATATTTTGAAAAATCTCTCCCTTGGTTCCCTTCTCTAGGAGTCTAAATTAAAGTCCTAATTAAAAAAAAAAATTCTTTCTTTTTTTTGCAGTCTTACCAAGCACAAAACTTTTCTCATACTTCATGGATGAATACCCTTGCATTGTTTACATGGAAGTGATTTTATGTTGAGGGGCTGGAAAGTTTAATGGGGAAAGGAGAAGTTTGTTGTCTTTTTGTTTATATTCTTGGAATATGATCTCAAAACCGGACTGGATAATGATGGGCATTCTTCAGCTCATTAGCCAGTTTGTCTCAGTTTAAATACATTACTCTTAGGTCCAGCTTGAGGAGTCATTTACTAACTCTGCCCTGCTGCAGTTTAATCTTGTTAATTGTTACTGTGTCTGCAATGGACATAGAGGGCAATTTATCACTTTTTTTTGCTGATATTTGAAGACTATTCAGAGTCTTTTAAGATGTCCTTGGTCTTTTGGCCCTTAGGCTAAATAAACCCTCTACTGTTTTTCAAATGTCTCACCATTCTTGCTACTCTCTTCTAGTCTGAGGGCAGTTGATTTGTCTGATTCTCAAGGTGCAGTGCTCAAAACTGGATGTGAGAACCCTTCCAGTAGTGACATATAATTTGTGAATTAATGCTGTTGCTTTATAATTCAGGTAACAAAAAGCAGTCATTTTGTGAAGCCTCAGGCAAAGAAATGGTTACTATAGAATCACAGAATGTGCTGAGCTGGAAGGGACCCACACAGATCATCGAGTCTGACTCCTGGCCCTGCACAGGACACCCCAAGAGTCACACCCTGTGCCTGAGAGCCTTGTCCAAATGCTCCCTGGGCTCTGTCAAGCTTGGTGCTGTGACCACTTCCCTGGGGAGCCTGTTCAGTGCCCAGCCACCCTCTGTGTGAAGAACCTTTTCCTGATACCCAACCTAAACTTCCCCTGACACAGCTTTATGCAGTTTCCTTGGGTCCTGTCACTGGTCACGGGAGTTGAGAGTTGCAGTCTAAATTTTAAGTGACTTTAAATGAGAGAGGAGCTTGTACTTTCGCAAGTAGTTGGCTCTTACATGTGTTTTGTTAGAAGTCAGGCACCCGTTTCAGCAGATCAAAATATTGAGGTATAAGTTGGTGGTAGACTTAGTTTCATAATTACTTTTGCAGGAAGTTAAAATCCCCATGTTTTGTCTGTTCTTTGCTCTTTTACAGCTACAAGATGTGAATTCCCAGAAGCAACAGACATACACCATTTTGGATCTAATGAGAACCCGAAATATCCTAACTATCACAATTATGTCAGTGCTTCTTTGGTAAGCAAGTTGATTCAGGAGTATGTACTTTGAAATACTAAGGTATTTTGAAGAGATACAGACAAAACCAGCTCAAAAATCAATTAATAGCTGGCTGAAACAAAGAAATTCTGCGTCATTGTTACATAGGTTCTTCATTTTGGTGGCAGTGTAGAAACACATCTGGATTGGTGTTCCTTTCTGATGCAGTCAGGCTTATCCTGAACTGAGCAAGAATCTGATCAGCTGGCAAAGATGTGTGGGAATGCTGCCTGATCCTGGGCCTTGGGGAATGCTCTTCTGACTGTAGCGAAGTCTTTGTAGAGGAATGAGTCATGCCCTACCCCCAGCCAGAGAACTTCTGCCCAGGGATCTGAACATGATGCCTGACTTAGGGGAGAATCTTTCCATTTCTTTTGTATTGGCTCTTAAAGGGATAATGCTGCCTTTGAAGTTCTCATCTGAGATTTCCCTATATTTTCCTACTGTCTGCTTTGTCTGCTTGCCATCTTCAGCCTGGTTTTCACTAGCTGAAGCCATACTTCATGCTCGATTTGATTAAATGGTTGTTATTTTTCTTTACTAGAAATCTCAGTGAAGCTGTAAACAGAGAGGGTAACTTGCAACCTGCCAGAGGCTGTACGAGTGAGGTTAATAAGTGCATGTACCTAATGACCAAACCAAGAAGGTCCCTCAAGTGTTTTGGAGCCAGCTATGTCTGTATTCTGCCTTTTTGAACAATGTTCCTGTGCCTTAGTGAGGCAGAGCCTTGCAGTTCAGTCCACTGACCTGCAGCACATACAAGATGATGTGGCATCTTAGGTCAAAGGATGATTTGGCTAATATTTAACCCAGATTCTCTGGCTCATCACCAAGCACAAGGCCACAAACACACTGAGAAGGGAACTTGTGCAAAAAGCAGCTCAAAAAGAAGGGTAATGTTGGGTCCTTGCAGAAATGTCAATAAAGTGTCTTACCTCTCAAGTCCAGTCATTGACTCCCATGTTTAGTTAGAAGTGAGACTGCCCTACTCCTCATGTGCTTGATGAGGGGCAGTAGCTCCTGGGCACAGCCAGTTTTGTGTGTGTGTGGTTGTAGAAATCAAAGGCAACACCTGTTTGAACAGCATTTCTGGTAGGATGAAGCAGCTGAGAGAAACACTGACACGACAGTATGTAATCCATTCTACTGGATTCAGTAACCCATACTGAAGGGCTTTTTACCACATCAAAAATAAAGTTTTATGATAGGCAGGAAGAGTCAAACAGTTACAAGTGACTTGCACAGTCTTACCTCCTCTTGCAGAAACGTATTCAGTTAGGTTGAGCATTTTTTTCACTATTCTAATTTGCATGGCAGTCACCTAATCCCTTTTAATTTAATTTCCCAAAATACAAAGATATAATATCTTGTGCTTCCTCACAGCACATGGTTTTCCATCCCCTGGTATACTGATGGTATATTCTGTATCATGAATTAAAAGTTCTCACCAAAAAGGGCTGTAAAAGAGGATGGCTGCAGACAGCAATATGTCACCTTTACATAGTGCTGAGTGTTTTGTTAATTTTGACTAAGTTACAGGCTACTAAACTATTCCCTTTGCAGAGTTTGCACCAGGGATGAAGAAGTTTGGCTTCTTGGCACCCTGAGATGTGTAAATACCACTAAAAGTTTTCCTACAAAATATATAACTGTATCAAAGTTTGCCAATGTGATAAGCTAAGGAAAACTGGTACCAAAAGGGAGTTCCAGCATTACAGTTTGCATATGAAAATAACTCCAGGGAGCACAGGGAGGATGTCTTGCACAGTGATGTGAAAAACACTGCAGAACTCCTGAGAAGAACAGCTTAGGGCAGGGCACCACAGCAGCAGGGGGTTACTCTCAGCTATGTCACCTCATACCTTCCCAGCTACACTGAGCAACTTTATTTTAAGCAACTGGACCGTGAAGACTCTTCCAGTATGCAGTGAGGGGGAGGAAGAGCTAAGCTTTTGTCAGTGGTGCACTTGGTGCTGTGCAGGGATTTTGCCCCAGGTTCTGTTACAAGGTAGATGCTGGAGGAGATGAAGTGCCAAGTGTTCTGTGCCTCATGTTTGCACCTGGACATGTCCTGATCCACTGCCCATTATTTCCTTGTTTACCACGTTACACTTGGTGGTGGAGCGTAACTTTCTCTCCCCAGCATGTCCCAAGACACGACAGGGTTTGTCTCCAAGGCCAGTTGTGTGTTTCCCTGGATCACATGGAAGCCAGCTCTCATCTGGCAGGGAACTGAGATGGCAGTGTTCCAGCCACCAAGCTCTCTCCTGCTGCACTGACCAGCCCAGGCTCCCAGCCATGCCAGAGTGATTTGGATGCTGCCCAGCCAGCTTGGAGCATGGCTGAGAAGATCCTGGGCTGTTTGGGCCTGCCTCCTCCTCTCTGACTTTATACAGGAAGCAGGGAGCATAATGACCCAGAAACAAAGCTCTCCGGCCAGAGCTCCCTGGGAAACATAATGGAAAGCTGCTGAAGGCCTCAGCAGCAGTAAAATTCAGTAGCTCAGACTTTCAGGTTAAGGCTAAAACTATAGTAATGGCAATGCTGCATTACTGCAACGTGAATGATGATCACTTTCCTCCCAGGGTAATATATTTTTTTCTTTAAAATCAAGAGCAGTCTGAAAGATCAAAAGCATCTGCATGGTTTAATTGTTAACTTGCTGTTTCTGAAGTCAGCACTTCAGCTGCTTCAGAGGTGGACAAGTCTGTCATGCTGAATTTGCTTTACACAGCCATTTCTGTGCTTGATGGAAATGTGGAAGAGGTTCATGGCAACCCGAGGAAGAAGAGAGGTTTGTTTGACCCTGCTGTTTTTTCCTTCAGGATGATAATCTCCGTTGGCTATTTTGGACTTTCACTTGACACACCTAACTTGCATGGAGACGTGTATGTGAACTGCTTCCTCTCAGCAGTGATCGAAGTCCCAGCCTACATCATTTCCTGGCTGCTGCTCCGCAATCTCCCCCGACGGTACTCAATGGCTGCTGCGTTATTCTTGGGAGGCTGTGTTCTTCTCTTCATTCAGCTGGTGCCTTCACGTATGGAATCGTTAGTTGATCTCACATATCTATGATAGGTGATGTGCAGTGCCGTGCACGGGGCAGATGTGGAGGAAAAGTGTCCTGAGGGGACTAAATGCAGATATTCGTTGTCCTGTCTTTGCCCCTCTTCCTTGGTTCTCAGTGCTGCTGCACACGGAACTCCCACACCATGTCATTCAGACACGGGTTGAAAGGTGGGTCATTGGCTTTGCTGGGATTAGAGCTGTAGTCCAGTTTTGCCTCTAAAGTACATCCCTGGCAGGGTGTCCTGGTAAGGTCCAGGTGTAAAACCAGGACTAGACCAACCAGAATTTGGTAAGCAGAAGTTACCAAGAGGCTGCAGAACTCACTTCCCAAACAGCTATTGATGACTTTAGGTCTCATTTAAAGAGTTACATTCAACAAGTCAAGGAGTCATTGTGGTAGCATTTTTGATAAGCAGAGATGCTTGTACTGAATTAGTGTGGATAGTTAAAATAATATGTAGCAACTGGAAAGAAAGGCCAAGTAACATTTATTGGATCTCCAACCAAATGTATCTTTAGTCCAGTTAGATTGATAGGGCTGTGGAGTCATTACTGATAATGATGCTGAATATAAGGAGAGGTGTTGTTGCCTAGGATTCATTTACAAATCGAAGAATATACAAAAGAGAACGTGCAAGAACTGCCTTGCTTATTTTATATGGGTAATATGTGTGTTGCATTCTCAGGTTTGTTTTTTTTCCCCTGTGCTTTGAGCCAATTGGACACTGATATGATCTGGTTTGATTTTCAAATCTTAACTGTCCCAGTTCAAATCAACTCAACTTGCTATAATTAAATTATTATAGCTAAGAGTGTTAATGAAACTAAGAATGTAGCTAAGAAAGTTAATGAAAAAACAGGATTTTAGGAAACCTAAAATAAAATAACTTGTTTCAAATGCTTTATTTTGTCCACTTTATAAGAAAGGAATATGTGGCATTTTTTGCAATAGCAGAGGTCTGGCCCCTGAAGCCTGAGAGGATCTCAACAGTTCTGGCTCTGTTCTTATTTTTCACTTGGCAGGAAGCCCCGTTCTCAAGAGAAAATGGAAATGTTGACTTCTAGTAATTTGAAAAAGAAAAAATTAAAAAAGAACGTTGCTTATCCTTGTGGACATGTACAGGGAAAAAAAGACACCAGACACTGGAGTTAATTAGGCAGGAGTTACACAAATACAAAGGAATTAAGGGATACCATGAACTGCAAAAGCCTAAGTTGTTACTGTGTTTGGATTTCAGATATCCGTGCACTGTCTATTCTGCTGGTGATGTTGGGGAAGTTCGGAATCACGTCTGCCTTCTCAATGGTTTATGTTTACACGGCTGAGCTCTACCCAACAGTAGTGAGAAACATGGGAGTTGGAGCAAGTTCCATGGCCTCCAGACTGGGCAGCATCCTCTCGCCTTACTTTGTTTACCTGGGTGAGTTACCTGGTCTGCTGGAGAGATGCTCTGGACACTCAGTCCTCTTGCCTCACTTCTTACAGTTATTTATTCCCACTGCCTCGAGTTCCTACAGCCACGTTTATAACAGCATACATTTTGAATGTCAGGCTGTGATGGGGGTTGGTTGGTTTTGTTTTTACTGAAAGCACAAATCTTGCACAGGTGAAGCCCTGTACCGTGGTACAAACATTATCACAGAACCACAGGATGGTTTGGGTTGGGAGGGACCTTAAAGATCATCTCATTCCAGCCCCCCGCCATGGGCAGGGACACCTTCCACTAGACCAGGTTGCTTCATGCCCTGTCCAGCCTGCTCTTGAACACTTCAGGGATGGGGCATCCAGACTTAGAGCTGATGCTGCCTTTTTTTTGCTTCTTTGTGTTTTACTAGGTGCCTATGATCGATTCCTGCCTTACATCCTGATGGGGAGCCTGACTGTGCTGTCAGGAATTCTGACACTATTTCTGCCTGAAAGCTATGGTATGCCTCTTCCTGACACCATTGATCAAATGCTGCTGGTGAAAGGGTAAGTGCCACCTGATCTTAGCACCTCTCTGCTCTGAGGAGTGGACTTGCCTAGGTATGGTCAGAGGGAGAGGCTGGTTTTGGCAGCAAAGGTTGAAGACACAAAAGCTTGGCTGAAGTCTTGGTCCCTCTTCCCAAGTGTTCATATGTAGATCTCTCAGGTCCAAATTTATCATTTGACTCTGATGGTTTAATAAAAGTACATCTGAGGAATGCATTTTAAAAGTGTGTTGCTTTATCAAGATATAGGGACACGTTGTGGGTTATAATCTATTATTTTAGATCCTGAAAGTCTCCTAAGTGTTGGGGGAGAGCTGAACTCCTCCAGTTTGGTTCAGCTGATCTAAAGGGCACTGAGAGCATTTGGCCTTTTGCCGTAGCTCTGATTGAAGATGACACATGAGCATAGATGTTTTGGGTCTTTTCCCATAAGAAAGGGACCTGTTCAACTGAAGCCAACAGGATATTAAAATTAGGAGGCTGTAATGTCAGACAGGGCTCTGATTTTTTTTTCGACGTTCTCTCATCTGTTTTTAAATTTCTTTTCTTTTTTCTTTCTTCCACCTCCAGATTAGAATACCGGCCTCCATCTAGTAGCACGAGGGATTCCAAGGAGGAAGAAGAAAATCCAGAGATTCTTAAAAGCACAGCTTTTTGATGGAACTCCTATGTACTTCCTGGAGCACTGAAAGTTAAATGGACTTTTCTTCTAAAATTCATTCTAGAAAGGGCTAGTGGCAACACTTCATTTTCTGTAATTTTAACCTTATTTATTAATTTAAACACTGTGTTCTGTACATTCTCTTTTTATATGAACATAAATACTTTGTAGCCTTCAGAAAAATTTTTCAGCCACAGTTGTGCGTTCATGGAGCAGAATCTGATCAATCCTTTGTAACTTTACATGTATAGTTCAGCTGAAAGATACTTGAAAATGAGTTCAAGGACTGGCAGGGTGCCTAGATTCTTCAGTGAATCTTTTCCAGAGTTAATGCACATCAAGAGGTAAAAATTGCCTGAAAAAGCTGCTCATTGCTTTTGGTTCCTTGACTTCTGTCTCCTTGACTTCTGTCTCTGGACAGGAAACTTATTTATTATAGTGAAGGTTATGAGAACGTGTCTCTCTGTGATCTTACTCAAATGACTTTGCATGTGCTGAATTTGTTACCAAATTGAGAAAGATGCAAAGAAAGATTTTTGAGAATGAATTCTAACTTGATATGTTTTAACTCAGCACAGACTGGAAGGATTGTCTTGCACAAAGTATTTAGCACTGAAATTTTGTTCATAAAATTCACTTGATTCCAATGCTGGATTTCAACTGTACCTTCTTGGTGAAGTTGTTTACACCTGACCTTAGATGTGGCCTGTTTCCAGGCTGGATTTACTCTAAATAATGCAAATGGTTTCAGCTGTGTGTAGAGGGAGTGGTGTTAATTTGGGATTCTTCCCTTTCAATGTGTGGTGAAAGTTTTATGTGTAAATTGTTTTAATGTTTTCTGTGTGATTTGGATGATGGAAACAATTCTCCTGTCTTTGTCATGTATTTTTCCCACTCGTGTATACCCACACACAGAGTTCATCTATTTAGTCGTAAATTTTTGTGTTAATCTTGCCATTGCATTGACCTCATGGTGGAATGTACTGAGTACAAAGCTCAGAATATATATGTGACCACTGGTTCTCAATCCTCAAGTGTCAACTTATGATTGCTGTGAGGTCTGTTGTTTCACTTAACTTGTGTAATCAGTGAGTTGCTTTTAAATTATTTTTAAAAAATCCAACAAACCCATACATCTTGTTGACAGTCTGCCAAGAAATTGTTCCTTGTGCTATGGAAGTTTGGCATTACCTGTGTTTCTTTAAATATACAATATATATGTTCACACGGTCTCATTTGTGCTATGCTGGTTGCAGTGTGACAGATGTGAGTGGTGAAAGGTTTCTCTCTCATGGCACTTGTGTTTTGCTCTGTCTTGTTAAATTAAGACAATAATAATAAACAGCCTAAACCTTTGTAGCCAAAACTGTCAGGGTCCTTACTCTACTGCAGCAGGTGGTTGGGGAAGTTTTGCATTTATATTTAAATATGTAGGTGGTGTTGGCTGATTCCAGTCTTTCATTAATCAACATCCCAAATTCTGACCTTGGTAACAGACTCCAGCAATGGGACTGATACGTGCCTTGGACTGCTTGTCACAGGAAGAAAGTAGAAAATGCTCTATAGACTATAGTGGTTTGGTGTGGTTAAATTCCTCCTTCCAGTGCCTTGAGCTCTAGGGTTTGCTTCACTTTTCCTGCATTTTCTCACCTCTTTATTTAGGATTTTAATTTCTGAGTGCAGCAGGAAGCTGATCAATGTCACCATGTCAGAGAATGATACCGACAAACACAGTGTTGTCAGCTTTTCCAGGGAAAGAAATCCAAAGCCTGGGGCAGGTTCAGTGTTTAGTAGGCTGGCAAGCCCTGAGCAGGCAGGTTTGAAATGCACTGTGTGAGTTGAGGCTACTGCCAAAATTGAGAACCTGGATTTTACAAGCCTCGCTGCACATCACAGAACAGCCTTGACATGAGCAAATACAAGTCAGGGGAGTGCATGTAACAGCCAGTCCCCCTTGCCCAAAAACATGACCTGATTTGTTAGGCTTACAGCCTTTTTGAAATACTCATTGCAAACATAAGAGTGTGTTGCAAAATGTAGAACAGATATTTTTCTTTGTAAACCTTATGTCTAGGAACTGGAACATTGAGAAGCAGCTTTTTGTGTGTGTGTTGTAGAAGAACGATCTGATAACCGCAGGAATCTAAGGCAAAACACATCTAGCTGCAACTTCCTTGTAATGAATTTGCCAGTGTAAACAACCATGTCCCATAAGGCCCTTCCTGTAAACAGCTTCAGAAAATACCCTAAAATGTAAGATACGTGCTTGCCTGATACATGATTTAGTCTGGAAATTCCAGTCCTAAAGTGCAGTGTCCATTTGACATCTGATTTAGCTGTAATTTCTCACCCACTGTTTTATCAAAATATGTGCCTTGAAAGAGAGACTTTTGTTCTTGAATATTGAAATATTTTTATGTTTACTAAAGTTCTTTGTGAGGTTTTCTGTTGTTAATGTTGGTTTGGTTTTTTTTTAAATCCAGACAAATCAGGGAATTTCCCAGTTGTGACTAATACTACAAAACTCTATGGCAATCACTTTGTGTCAAAAAAAAGGTTTTTTCCCTTGTTTATGTTTTTAAAAACATAAAGTCTGAGTCAGAAATGTGGAACATAATTGATAATAGCAGATTGGGTTATTTTGTACTTACTGTTTTATCCTACTCTTTTCAAGTTCAGGTGTAAACCAAGGATCTTGTTCTAGTGGGTAGGCAGAATCCAGCTAACAGTCATCTCCAAAAGAAATTGAGGGAATATTTTAATAAACAAGATATAGATAAAAGGACCTGATACAGTCATGGGCAAATGGCATCCGTGCTGGCAACAGGTAAGTTTTGCAGCAGAGAGTGTGACTACAGATACACCTGCAGAATAGGGAGAAAGGACAGAATTTACCTTTGGAAGAGGAGTTGTGATGAACCTGTGAGCTTGTACTGCAGAGAAGGAAGATGAAACAGACTTTGACATTTATTTACACTGACCTTAACTTGGGAAATCCTGCATAGTTGGGTGCCTATAACCTGTGTCACAGCAGCAATAGAAGTTATAGTTACCTTGTTAGGCAGGATTCCCTGTTGCCAGAGAACAATCACACTGCAGTGTTTTCACCTGGGGAAAGAGCATATGGCCTCGAGCTGGGGACAAGGATCCCTTCCTTTCCAGCTCTCAGGCTAACTGCTGTCATCATCTCAGGCATGTCAGATAATCCTGTGACTTTGGTTTCTTTGCTTGTGAGTGGAAATGCTGTTATCTCAAAAGGTACCACAACTTCTTGGGATGTTTGTGCTCCACAATCGATAATTGTTAGAATCCCTGTCTCTTCTGACAATGAATGTAATGGTCCCATGAGCATCATTTAGTATTTCATCTTCCAGAATGAGGCAACTTTGGCTGACTTCTGACACTATTTTGTGAAGAGGTGTGAACTCCTCCCCCCTTTCCAAGTGAGCATTCGGGGTGGGTGGGTGCACAGGAAGGGGGTGCACTGCCTGGGGAGTTGGACTGCAATACCTATTTCAGTATTTGTAGAATAGAACCTTAGTCCTGGCAGTTGTAAATGATTTTCTTAAAACATAGAATCAGTTCAGGACCATAAAGCCTTACTTAGAAATGCCTTTGAGAGTACTTTAAACTGGTAATGGCCACAGCCTTGTATATAGAAAGATATACAAATTTCTTCTAATAATGTAAATATTCTTAGCTGTACCTACATTGATTCTTACCCTAGTTTTTTTATAGAGAAATGCTTGGTATTTGTAAAATTCAGAATAAAATATCTGAAATTATCTTTAAAAGTACGTCTTCCCTTTTTTTTTTTTTTTTCATCTTCATGTTTAGAAATATCTCAGAGTATCCACTGAAAGGCTGTTGGAGTGAAGTTTCGTTGTTTAACAGCTAGTCTGAGATCTCTTTGATTGTCTGCACCCTGGATCCTTGTGTAAAAGATCACTGTGTACATCCAAACAGCAACAGTCCTGCAGCCCCCAGGAGCCCATCAACCCGGCCAGAGCTGCCAGCAGCACTTGTGCAACCCAGAAGTGCTGCCTGGGATCTGAGCAAAACAAATCAAGCCCTTTTAGGATAACCAGCAGGTCGAGAGAGGAGATCCTGCCCCTCTACTCTCCTCTTGTGAGACCCCACCAGCAGTGCTGTGTCCAGTTCTGGGGCCCTCCAGCATCAGGAGGACGTGGAGCTGCTGGAGTGGGTCCAGAGGAGGCCACAGAGATTCTCTGAGGTCTGGAGCCACTCTGCTCTGGAGCCAGACTGAGGGAGCTGGGGGTGTTCACCTGGAGAAGAGAAGGCTCCAGGGAGACTTCAGGACCCCTTCCAGTGCCTAAAGAGGCTCCAGGAGAGCTGGGAGGGTCTTTGGACAAGGGCCTGCAGTGACAAGATAGGGGGGAAAGGCTTCAAATTGACAGAGGGCAGGATTAGAGATTGAAAAGAAATTCTCAACTGTAGAGGGACAAATACCTACTGGAACAGGTTGCCCAGAGAATCTGTGGGCAGCCCATCTCTGGAAATGTTCAACGCCAGGTTGGATGGGCTTAGAGCAACCTGATCTAGTGGAAGGTGTCCCTGCCTATGGCAGGGGTTGGAAACAGATCAGCTTTAATGTCTATTCCAGCCCAAACCAGTCTGTTTTCATGTAAAACCCCTGGTGCCTCTAGCAGCCTATGCACCATGGTTTTTCTTATATTTGGGGTCATTCTTCTGAGCAGAGCCTGGGAGCGGCATTCTGGAAAGACTTGTGCAGAAACAAGTGCTTCTGAGAAGAGAAAAAAAAATCCCCCAAACCAGAGACTGCACTGTGCAGAGCCAGTAGTTTGTGGAGATGGATGTCCATAGCTGCAGGGAGACACTTGCACTGTACATCTTTGACCTCTTAGGCCAGCAAGTCTTACCTCCATCACTTAACTCTTTGCCAGCCTTCTGACAAATTACAAGTGTTCCTGCTGCTGGCTCCTAGATCAGCTTTACTTCGAGGCAAGGTAAATAATGAGTGATAAGCAGCAGCTGCCCAAGAACACCAGGTAATTGATTAAATTCCTGAAGAAAATACCTTTAAAGCCTGCAGTCATTGAGTGAACATTCCTGGTAGCAGCTGTTGCCTCTTGGAGTGAGCAGCTGTGCAAGGAGGGGTATTGCAGACCAGCTGAGGAGGATGTTCCTTGTTCCCACTAAGCACTTCCTGAGAGCCCTAGCTTTCCTCCCCTTGGCTGTGTTGGTGTTGGCTTTCTGCTAGAAGTGAGACTTCTTGAAGCATCTTAATTGTGACCAACTGGAGGGTTCTTTGCCCCTGGAGTGAACCAACTTAATTTCCTTTTGATTCATTCATTAATTGTTCTTAGCCGTCAGAACTCTTCAGTGCTCCGATAGCTTTATCCAAGCCCCCAGAGTTCATGTAGCTCCTGCTCTCAGTTGCAGAGAGGGTATTGGTCAGAGGGAGCTCTCCTGTTATGGGGCTGCTCCTTTCCCATGAAGAAAGTCGCTCCCGCCATCCCAAGTGCCTCCACTTCAAGTCCCAAGAGGTAAATGACCCTGTGGGAGCTGGGTCTGCCACATCTACAGGGACTCATAGAATCGCTCAGGTGGGAAAAGCCCTCTAAAATCATCGAGTCCAACCATTCCCTCAGCACTGCCAAGCCCACCACTAAACCCTGTCCCCAAGTGCCACATCTACATGTCCGTTAAACCCCTCTGGTCCCTTCGGTGACGAGCCGAGGTGCTTCTCCACCTCTCCTACTCCAGGTCAGGGGAACATCAAGATCGGGCGCCTGGGGAAGAGATAACCTCGCTGTGTAACAGATGGGCTGGGGGAGCCGCTTTTCCTGCAGCCCAGCCGTGCCCCCAGCTCCGGGCCGGTCCCCCCGGGCTCCCCCCGCTCCGGCTCCCCCAGACCCTTCCCCGAGGGCGGCCGGCAGCCGGGGCCGCCCCTCCTGCGCAAGGAAAGGGAAAGCGAAAGCAGCGAGCGGTGTCACACGGAGCGGGGCCGCGGCCGGACTGGGGCTGGGGGCGACCCCGCGGGAGGTGAGCGGGGCTGGGAGCCGGGAGTGGGACCGGGAGCGGAGCGGGGGCCGGGGCCGGGGCGCCACGGGAAGGGTGTCGGCGCCGGCGGGTCTGGCAGCGGGGATGGAGGGAGCGGCTGCCGTCGGGTCCCTTCCCGGTCCCTCAGCAGTCCCCTTATTCTCCTCATCGTCCTCATCCTCCTGCTCCCCGCCGCGGGAAGGTGCGAGCCCAGGAGCGGTACCCGCCCGTCCGGGGATGAGCCCCCTGTGCCCCCCGCCCGTCCGGGGATGAGCCCCCTGCGCCCCCGCCCGTCCGGGGATGAGCCCCCTGCGCCCCCGCCCGCACCGCTCCAGCCGCTGCCGGTCCCGCCGGCTCCTGCGCCCCCGGGGCTGGGTGTTGTGAGCTCCCTTTGAAGCCTCTGACCTCCGCAAATACTGATCACTCGAAGGTAGTAAAATACGGGCAGAGGTGTCCTAGAGAAGCTGTGGATGCCCGTTCAAGGCCAGATTGAATAGGGCTTGGAGCAACTTGGTCTAGTAGGTGTTCCTGCTGATGGCAGGGGGGTGGAACTGAACGAGCTTTAAGGTCCTGATCAACCCACCCTGTTCTGTGATTCTGTTTGGGGGGTTTCTTTGGTGCATGTGTTCCCCAAATTTCTGGGGAGCTGCTTGCTGCTGCCCAATGCTCTGATGGTTCAGTTTATCCCACAGCAAGTTTCTATCTTTTGAGTTTCCAGTTGCTTATAATTCTGCCAACTTTAGTTGTTTGAGCTGAAAATGTTCTGTCCTGGATGACTGCCTTAGCTTGGCTTTCCTTTCTGTATTCATTTAGTTCCTTCCTGCCAAGAGGGAGGCAAGGACTGACCCTTGGCTCTCAGATGGCCATAGTTCTGGTGACCTTTCCTTGGAGCAACACCGCCTGCCCAGCCTCCTTCTTAACTCCAGCAAGGAATTTATATCTGGGAAGGGAGAACAGATTTTGTAAAGATCTGCTGCCCAAGTATAAGCTGATTTGCAGAAATTATAATAAACTATAAACTTAATTTCCTTCTGTTCTGCCTCAAATCAGGTGTTGATTGTAGCTCTGGTACACACTGCTGCTGGTGGAGCCAGAGTGTGAAGTATAGGTCTAGGCCAGGAACCTGAAGAGGGTGAGGAATTAATGTTGGTTCAGCAGATACCACTGGCGTTGTGTGAGCTGGGGGCTGGGATAAGGGGGTAATGTTGAGGTTGGACTGAGACTACACTGTAAGTTGTTGAGGATGGAGACCAGTGAGGACAGGGTCTCCCCCCAGGTAGCTGCTGTGGAGCTGAGTACCCCAGGCTTTACCCTTGCCTTGGCAGATGAAATTCAGTTTGTTCCTCTAGCAACAGCTGTGATCTTTGTTTTCCTTTTGAGAACAGAGCCTTCAATATGTAACAGCTGAGGCCATGCTTAGGACCTGCCTTTCCACCAGCCCAGCTGTAAGTGATTGAAGAGCAGGTAACATCCTTCAGGTTCCCCTGCAAAGGGCTGCTGGAGCAGATCCACCACAGCCAAAGATGTTTGGAAAGGCAGGCTGTGTTCAGCCCATACTCGTGCCGCTGTGAGTTCATACAGTCTCATTTGCTTATTTTCAAACTGAGTGTGCAGTGGCCTCAGGCATACACCTGACCCAGTAACCTGCAGGTACCGAGAGGGCTGGAACCAGGCTGTGGGGCCAGACAAACGCTTTGGGCAAGGGCTGGGTGAAAGATGTTCAGGCATCCCTGTCCCAGGCCTGTGTGATGTGCTCAGGAGCTGGGATGGAGGGTGCTCTAGAAGCAGCAGTTGGAGGACCTGGCTGTCTCCAGAACCCATCCTGGTTGCAGAGTGCTCACTGGTGATGGTGCAGGCAGGAGCAGCACCAGAGGAGAAGTTCTTCCAGAACTGCTGAGTGCTCAGAGCAACCACAGAGCTCATTTTTGGATGTGTAGAGTGCTTGTTGATATCTTTTGGAAATTAGGTGGTGTAGGTCAGTCACTAGAACTGGAAAACATGATTGTCACTGCGCTGTCTCAGATCAGGAAATGCCCAGCCCTGGCGTCACACAAGAAGTATTCTGGCAGTGTGTACCTTGGAAGAGCTGGTGAGATGATGCAGTTTGTTTTCAGAGTAGGGTTTTAGCAGCACGGAGGGAACACCAGGCTGGGGCAGTTCAGAGAAACAATGTAAGCAAGTGGGCACCCTTTGGCTGCTGCAGGGAATGGGGCAAGGAGCAGCACAGACACCGTGGTGTTGCCTGTGTGTCTTGTAGCAATCCTTGGGGGATTGCAATGTTCAGAGTCTGAGTTTGTGACCATGGTCCTGTTGTTTCTCCATCAAAACCTTCCTCCCAAGGGAAATTGCATGAGCCCATTTTGATTCTGTATGAAAAGATACAATTTTATCACTGGGAAAAGTGCATGAGCTCTGACACAGGAAATGCTGGCTCAGAATGGCCCATGGGCGCTTGTTCAGCTCATCAGGTCTTGGACACTGGCACCAGTTTATGCTAAGGGAGCTGAGCACTCTGCACTGCACGGGGATCAGGGCACACTGGTGAATAGCTAAATCTTCAGCTCTGTCAGGGAATATCCTTCCTCCACTTCTCCCCCAGGAATAAGCCCAGACTTTCAGTCTTTCTTCCCCTTGCAGTATTAATAACAGCAGTATTATCAGGGCTTGCAAAACTGCCCTGGGGACAGTGAGGGGACAGTGCATGGGAGTTGTGGGTGACGTTAGTTTCTGTGTTGAAAACACCCAGGTGCCAGAACCCTCACCACAGATGCCCTTTTTATCTTCTGTTTTCTGTTTTGCAAACATGCCACAGACTAGACTGCTTTTATGATTAACTTGCTGCTTCAAAGCAAATACTGCTCTGCGTGTGTGCTAATACACACATAAAACTGGCACAGTTTCTGCTTTTTGCATTGAGGTGTAGATTTTTTTGTGTAATAATCTGACTGGGTTACTAAGAAAAGCGTTCAGAGCAAAACCACAGCTCCTAGCATACCAGCATGGCAGTGTGCTCAGACCAACTTCCATCCTGGCTGGCATCCTGCGAGGGAACCAGGCCGGAGTTCCCAGGACACCTCGAAAACAAGTCCTTTGCAGCCAGCAGACTCCATGGGGATTTCTCCTGGTCCCTCCATGCAGCCTGCGGAGGAGCAGGGACTCTGGAATTGTCCCAAGGGCTCACAGCTCTCTGCCTCTAGAGCAACACATCTCCGTGGGTGGCTGCAGAAGTTCTGGCTTCCTCTGGGCTGTCACTCCCTGGCTTCTGCCACATCCTGACCCAGCCAGATCTCAGTGATCTAGCAAACTTCAAGAGCCTTTATGTGAGTTGCCAAAACATTTATCCCTGGTGATTATCCTTGCGATGTGTTCCCTCCTGGTGCTGCTCTCTGCCTCCCCACCTCAACTGCTTCAGTGTCCACTTTGAGCTCAAGCTGAGTGTACTGTGCTCCACTGAGCCTTCCATGACCATAAATCAGCTCCAAGTATCCCATTTAGCCCAAGATATCTGTGCAGAGTCAAGTGTATGCCAAACTCTGTGACTGTGTGTGGCCACAGCTCTGCTCTCGGATGTGCAGGGCAACTTTGGCTGAGTTCTCAGGGCTGGGGTAAGGTGTGGGGCTTCCTGCAAAAGGACACGGGAGGAGAGATTGGTGTTAAGGGGCAGTTGGCACTTTCTGCTCGGGGCTTTTGGCTGTTCCTCAGCACCTTCTGCAAGAATCCCAGCTCTGCTGGGGAGGCCCCAGGTGTGGCAATGCACAGGACAGGGACCTTCCTTTCCCCCCAGTGCTGATTCCAGTGCTCCTGCTGCAGGTAAATGCTGGTTTCTTGGATGACTTCTCTTCTGGCCTGGAATTTCATAGGGAAGCCCCTACAAGGTGAGGCTGGAAGGAGGGCACGGAAGGAATGTCCTGTGTGGAGGCAAGCTGTGCATTCCTCTGGGGACTGCAGAGGGCAGTGGCACCCACAGGACCTGCAGGTGGCCCTGGGTGCTGCCTGGAGGAGCTGCCCCAAAGCAACCCCAGGCAAGCTGGGAGGAGCTCCCAAACCTCCACCTGCCAGCCCCTCCCTCCTTT
>VYZT01007693.1:133656-172969 GCA_013400735.1 Pomatostomus ruficeps | reverse complement strand
CCCCCCCCCCCGGTTCCCAAAACTTAGACATGGGTCCATTTTGGTTTTGTCAATTTTTTTGCCTCTGGAAGTCAAAATCAGCCTCCAGCAGTGGCTTTGAGCTGTAGGATGGGAGTCACATTTCACAGGTTGCAAGTCAAACTACTGGATTCACCCCTGTGTTGAGTTTATCCCCAGGGCTCTAGGTCAGCTTCAGGTCTGTGGTGTGACAGCAAAGAGCTGCAGCGTGGCTGAAAAGGAAGATGTATAAAGATAGGGAAAACACAACTGGCTTTGGATCTGTGTCACCCTGGGACCCATGATGTGTGCCAGGCAGCTCTGCAGGGCTTCCTTTTCTTTGTGGCCCTAGAGGTCTGTGGACATCTTTGTCAGTGGCTCTGGTTCATCAGGAGTTTCAGTCTCCTGCTCTTGTTTGTCATGGATTGTTCTTGCTCTGACATCCATCCCACCCTTTCCTGTCCCATTTTGAGCTGCTGCGGCCACTGCACTTATCACTTCACAGCAGCCATGGACATCTGCCAGGCACAGCCCCATCCTGGAGCCAGCTCAGCTACAACAGCTAAAAAAAGCAAATATAGTAATTTTTTAAAATGCTCCAGGTTTTCCAATGAGTGTTATGGACCATTTTGGGAAAATCAACTGTACACTGAGTGCAGGTAGTAACCAGGGGCCTGGGAGACCGAAGGAAACCTGAGAGAGGTTATTTGTAGAAGACGGGTTTGCAGGAGAGCAGAAATGGGCTGGGTCTGGTGGAGAAACTGCAGGTGTATTTAAGTGAAGAAACAGGCAAAGGAGATGTGAGGTGTCCTCCCCTGAGGGGCAGCTAAGCTGTTGCTTAAAGTGCTTCGTTACTTCGGAGGAGTTTGAGTCAGTTCCCTTTGCCTTGTAGAGCCTTTGCATTTATTTTAGGAAAGTATGTCCACAGCGTATTCTGCCCAAGTAAACCTCTCCTAGCTGAAAACATGTCCCTGGAGAAAAGGGAACACCTTGTGTGACTTTATTGACCTTCGTGGCTGTGTTGAAGAGCCTCGGGGCAGCTTCTCGTCTCTCTTCACCTCTGCCAGCTGTTGGGAGGGACGCTTTTGGAGAGAAGGTGGTTTCATGGGTGAGATGCTTTTGTTTTAAGTGACCCCTACTTAAGGAGATTTGTACACTAGTTATACAACTTAAATGGTATTCATCTCCTATGCAATTAACACAGTGATTAAGCTGAATAAAGCCCACTTAACTGGCTTTCCCTTACAAACACCTTGTTTTCCATCAGCAAATTAGCATGACTGAAGGGCTGCAAAACCAGTTTTCCCAGTCTGTTAGAGGGAAGAGATCGTCGTGAATACCATATTCTCATAGCACCGTGTTGAGTGGATCAGAGCTGACCCCTGGACACGGCTCAGTAGCTTTGTCCGCCCATGGCTCCACAGATGAAACAGCTTTTGCCTTTGCACCAGCTGATGGTGGAAGGCGCAGAACAGGAAGATTTGGAGGTGACAAACTTTAAACCTCTGCCTTCTTTTCTCTGTGTTTCCCATAAGACCTGTTGAAAGGCATTGGTTGTGTTCTGGCCACTTAAAGCATTTATCTGGTGACCTCCATGTTCTGCAAACTTCAGAAATATCCTTCCTGGGGACAATTAGAATACTGCGCCTTTCTGGGGAATGTGGGCTGTGAGCCTTGGAAATTAAAGATGCACGGGTCCTGGGCTTCATACTGCCCCAGTCCCGCTGAGCCGTGCTGCTGAGGGACAGGCTGCATGGTCCTACCTGGGCAGCCTGCTAATTACAGCCCGCTAATTACCTGCTTGTCATTATTGAGGCAGTGACACCTGCTGATGGGAAGAACTGAACTGGCCTTTCTGGAAGCGTGAAATTGATTTTAACACGGTGTCAATGTGCCTTTAATTTGCTAGACTGTCACTATCCTTGCGTGTCTGGACCAAGCCCGTGAAAAGCCGCAGGAATGTGTGTCCTCGGGAGCCCAAATCCTGCTGCCATCCGTTCTTTGTTCAGGAGTGATGTAATATTGTCATGGCAGGAGGTTAGTGATGATGGAGGTGGCTGGAGTTGATAAAGCTGAGCTGGTTGTATGCCCCTGTAAGAGAAGGGTGACTGCAAGCTCCAGAAAAGAAATCAGGCAGACATTTTAATTCCAAACGAGTTATCATGGGGCAATGTTCCTTTTCTGGGAGAGTGTTGCCATCTCTGCCAGCAATGCCAGTGTGGAGGATGGACCAGTTCCCCCAGCCCTGTTTGCATTTCAGGCAGTGCAGTGGCTGCTGCTCCCTCCGAGGGAGTTTAACTGAGCACTGGAGAAACTGTGTTTGTGCTAAGATAATGCAGTGGACAAGAGATAAGATAGAGAAACGGATTGTCTTATCAGCTCAGCCCTTGGAGTTCAGCCGCTGGGAGAAGCCAGAAGGGGTGCAGAGGAGGAGCCTGAGTCGGGGACAGTCCTGCTTGATTTCTCCTCTTCACTACCATACACCAATATTCTCATCCTGAGATTTTTCCTTCCCTTAGAGGAAAGAAAAGGCACAGCCAAAAGCCTTCTTGAGGAGGTCAGTAAACATGGCAGCAACATTCCATTCTGATAGTTGCTTTTCTGAAACAATAAACAACATTGCACAAAATAGCTGACCCTTCCCATGCAGCCATTGCATCACCTTCCTCTGGACAAGTGTTGTGGTTAATAAAATTGTAGTTTGGGACAGCCTGGTGATAACAAGCATCAATATAAACGTCTCTTGGCACATGAAGGAGCTATGGAGGAGCTGGCCCCAACAGAGCTTTAAGCTGTATCAAATACACCATACAAATAAAACCAGCTCATGCTGTGCAGAAATCAGGGCAGTGACCATTCCCCTGGGCTGGTCACTGGCGAGGCCACATCCCACACCCTGGGTTCAGTTTTGGGCCCCTCATGACAAGAAGGATTTTGGGGGGCTGAAGTGTGTCCAGAGAAGGGCAGCAGAGCTGGGGAAGCATCTGAAGCACCAGTCTGATGAGGAGTAGGTGTGGGAGCTGGGGGGACTCAGCCTGGAGAAAAGCAGCTCAGGGGGAGCCTTCTCGCTCTCCACAGTGCCCTGACAGGAGGCTGGAGCCATGTGGGCCTTGGTCTCTGCTCCCAGGTAACAAGTGATAGAACAAGAGGAAATAGCCTCAGACTTGGGGAGGTTTAGGTTGGGTATTAGGAGAAATGTCTTCACAGAAAGGGCTGTCAGGCTCCTGCCCGTGTCCCCAGTGCCCATCCCTCCCACGCTTCCGGCCCACAGAGCTGCCACTGGTTGTGGTGCAGAGTCACAGCTGCTATTTTAAGGCACTGACACCCCAAGTGCGTTTCACAGGTGGGAAATGGCTTTTATTTTTGCAGACGGGTTTGAGCAGTGAGCCATCCCTTCTCTCTCTGAACTGCCTCTTTCCTGGTTGGGTGTAGCCTAAAGGAGATGGAGCAAAGTCCTGGTTTCACCCAGGTGGAGAGGAGCTTTGCCGCTGCAGCGTAGCTCTCCCTGGGGCTTCCTCTGCAGGAAGCACTCAAAATGACCCACAAGCTTTCCAATTCTCCTCTTTTGAGAGAAAAGCATTCCCTAAGTGCTTTTCCTCCTGTTCAGCAAATTACTTAAATTGTTGATTCTTAGCCCATTTTAAATGAGGTTTTGAGTTCTGCCCTGGGTACAGCATTCAGTGCCTGCTCCAGCAAAACCAGGCCCGGTGACCTTGATTGCGAGCGTTGCATCATTAGCTCAGGGTTTGTTTGTTGTTTGAGGAGAATGGAGGGTGCTGATTCCCAGCCAGTATAAACAGGATTGAGATAGTTTTAGGAAAAAAGAAGTACATCTATTTGTTGAAGTACATCTTCCTCTGTAATTTATCTTGTCTGCTCTCCTTTGTTTAGAACTAAGAATTTACATGGAGCAAGGGACAAAAAAGACTATGTGAGTGTTCAGTGATAGGATATTTCTCTTTTATAGTCATCAACCTGTCTGTTTATAATGTCTGTTCTTTTGCCTTGGAAATACCATGGGGAAAAAAAAAATCCCTGGTGACTAACACTATCTTTTATGCAAGCAATACAGTTGGAGTATAGATAAGCTCTTGGATTGGGAGCTGTGCCTGTAACTGTTGCTCACTGTACACTGGGCTGTAGGAGTCCTGGTCCTGCCTCTCCTTCATGTCAAGGCAGAGGCTCCCTGTCCCCCTTCTCCCTGTGCCCTGCTTTCCATGAGAGGGCATTTGGGCTGGACTGGAGCACCCAGCTCTTCATGACAGCTGGAGACACAGAGCCAGGCGTGCTAGACCGCCTTGTAAACACACTCAACCTCAAGGCTGGATGACTTGGCAGACCTTGCAGCTGTGTTTCTGACCCTGAGCATGTCTGGAATGAGTTCTGCCTTCCCACTGTGCTGTATTGGCCCCACCACTGGAGCCAGGCTGGTGCAGGTTGGATGCTGGTGTAGGCTGCGCTGGGCTGGGGACTCGAGCTATTTTGAGCCCAATAAAGGTGAGCCCAAGAACATGACTGTATTATGGCCTCAAGCAGGAAGGATTGTAGCTTTCAAGTGAGTTTTTTGTTTGTTAGGGCTTGTAATGTTGACATATTTGATTTGAACCTATTTGCAAAAGTGTCTGGTTTCCTGTTGGCACTGGAATTTCTAAGGAAAGATTGCATTGCAGTGCAGAGACAGCCCTGAGGACCGGAGTCTGTGTTAGCAGAAGCTTTCCTTTGTTAGTGTTGTGTTCTTTAAGGACACTCCCTGCTAAGGAAAGAAAAAATAAAGGTTAAAAAAACAGGAGCAGTATTCTGTATTGCCTTTAGTGCTGGTTTGAAGCTGATCAGCAAATGTAAAAGTTGGAGAGGGTCTCCTGACAAGGGCCTGAAGTAACAGGACAAGGGGGAAAATACTGGCAGAGGGCGGGGTTATATTGGATATTGGGAAGAAATTCTTCCTTGAGAGGGTGGTGAGGCACTGGCACAGGTTGCTCCGAGAAGCTGTGAATGCCCCATCGCCTGAAGTTCTCAAGGCCGGGCTGGATGGGGCTTTACCCAACCTGGTCCAGTGGGAGGTGCCCGTGCCCATGCAAGGGGGGTTGGAACAAGATGAGCTTTAAGATCCCTTCCAACCCAAACCATTCTGTGTTTATGCCACTTCGGTGATGATAAAAGCTCATAGAGCTGGCAGGAGGCAGGCGAGGTGATAAACCTGGGGTCACTGCTGCTGGGTCATTGATTCCTGCTCCCGTGGTCTGGTTGTTAGTGCTGCTGTATCTTGCAGTACGTAATCAAATCCTGTGTAGCGTCAGTGTAACTTGGAAAACCTGGCAATAAGGGAATGAGAAATAACTCAGTGCATGCAGGGTGCTGGAGCTATTTGTGTGTGCCTGTTCCACAGCACGTCAGTGGAACCCCATGCTGTCACTGTCACACCAGCTGTGCTGTGGAAGCCTGGCCACAGAGGCTGCATTAAGCAAGAAAGAGACACTCTGGGAATAAATCCTGTAGTCTGACCTTACAAACTCAATCATAAGGAATAATCATAAGTTATTGTGTTGAGGAGTGTCCATGATCGCTTTAAACCTGCCAGGGTGGGGAGCCATGTGAAGGGTCACTGTGCCAGAAATAGGGAATTACGATGTGCTGGGTGAACCTTGAGTCATCAGGATGTAAAATATTGCTTCCTGTAGATCAGGGTGAAGTAGCAGAGATGTGCAGAGCTGAGGGGTGAACACTGTTTTGCTGTGGTCTGGATAAAGAAACAGCTCAGCCCAAAGCGAGGTACGAACATGTACCCATGTGCCAGAAAATGGAAAAGCTAAAGTATTTTAATACTCACAGAAAGCTGCAGCAGTGCTTAACCCACTGAAAGTTAAAAATATCACCAAGGGAACTCTCCTGAAATGAAAATGATGGCTACAAGTGAACAGTTACTTCAAAAACTCAGGTTTTTGCTAAAAACCCCCCAGACTGACAGGAAGGTTTTGACTCGTCCTTGTGCTTACACAATGAAGTGGACAGAGTGCTTCACAACTGATTAGCTGCAGCTTAAAAACAATTGTAATTTTGGCTCCTGGACTACATACAAAAAAACTACTCTGATATCCAGGTATTATAAAATAAACTTATAAAAATTTGAACCATCTTGCTAAATTAATTCTGTTCTGAAGCATGATAAGTTGCTAATGGAGATGTATTTGATTTAATTATGCTTATTTAACAATCTGGGCTAGCACTTTAGGTTTGGCATTGCGTTACAGCCAATATTTCCTAGAGTTATTTATACAATTTAGCTTTAATTTAGTCTTACTTATTTAACCCTGTAATGAACCTTCCAGCTGCCATGTGGAACATCTTTTTGTGTCCGAAATTCCAGTGACAGGAAGAAATGATCCAAGTAATTCTGACTTCTAGGCAGTGAGGGGGAAATAAAGCCCTCCCTTATGGGTCTCTAACAACCTGTGCAACATAACAAATTCAAAAAGGGATAGTCATCTGGGACACCTTCCAAGGTACTTAGCTGTAGATTTTTGCCTTTCTCATTTGTTTCCAGAGCATCTCTCTTCCCTGGATTGGTGCTTATTTTGCATCCAGGATTGCCTGCAGAGGAATTCTGCAGCCGGTGCTCACACTCAGGAGCTCAGTGCTTCCCAAGGTTCCGGCTCTTCTGAACCACTCACAACCTTTATGGTTTCACATCTTAAGCCCTTTTCATCTGAACCTCTCCGTAATTGTTAATGTGCATATGCAGGCTAGGAAAGATGTCAGTATTACTGATTCAGAGGTAATGGATATACAGGAGAGAGAGGAAAAGCAAATAGTGGCACGTTTTTTGATCCTAATCTGCCTTAAGCACCATTTGTGCTTCCTGTTGATGCACAGCAGTTGCCCCAATGACCTTTGTGGTATTGTTGATTGAGATGATGGAGGTGAATCAAATTATCAGTTTCTTAGGTGGATAGCCAGGCAGCTGAGGTTTTTCCATACTCTCAGCTTTGCTTTGTTGTTTTAATTTAACTGCTGGAATAAATCAAAGCTCAGTTAAGGTGATAATAGATATTCAGGTGTTCCTGAGATGAAGCGTTATTCTTACAGGAATTCTCGGAGTTGAAGAGAAGTGGTGTGTGACGTGGGAAGAGTGGGAAGCTTTTGGGCATGCAGACATACACGTGCTCCACAAACGGGAACAGCCAGCTGCTCATCCAGCAGTCCCAAGGAACAAGCTGTTACCCAGCATGTCCTGTCTGCAGATGTGGCAGCTATATGGAAACTTCTGGAAGTTGTTGGGAATTTCTAACAGGAGCTGATGCTGAGCACATCAGAGGAAGCACAGGAAATGCCTGGGGTTCTTCAGAGTCGGGGGTTTGGGCCATGTTGGCACACACAAGGATTGTAAACTTCTAAATCCCCCCAAAATAAAAACAAGCCTGCTAGGGATGCAGGTAAACATCCGGATGGTTTTTGGATCAGGCCCATATGGCAAAGTGCTACAGATAAAGGAGCAAATGCTGTGGAGCTGGTGGAGGCTTCCAGCAATGCACTGATTCCCCAGCTCATCTGCTGGCATTTGTATTCCTGGTGGGTAGCACCAAAGGCATGTTTCTCTGGTTAACTCCTTTTATGTGTGCCATTTCCCATTTCTGATTAATTGTTCTCATGGCATTGCCTTGGAATCACCTCTTAATTTCTTCTGTGCCTTCAGAACTTCACAGCTGAGGTCACACAGCTCGTGTGGTGCTCTCTCTGAGCAATGGCTTCATCTCATTTTTACTGCCATCTGCACCCTTACCAGGTGCCTTGGCTTTTCTAGTAAACAGGAACTTAGGAATTGTGTTTGCTCTTGAGAAACGCTGCAATTAACCTTTTAAGGTCATTAGGTCATGAGGGAGAAGTATTAGGTTTGCTCCAAATGATAAAAATCCATTTGGAGCTTTCTAGTAAGAGCATGGCATCACATGATTTCTCCACAGCCGCATTTTGATTAAAACCAAAGAAACTGAAAATATGAGTCAACAGTTTATCACGTGGTAGGGCTGACTCAGCTGTTTCTTAGGGCTGCAATAACTGCTGGCTGTGCCCTGTCCTTCCTGCAGCCCTGCCCTGACTGGGGGCAGCTGGAGCTCACCTGGAGCTGAACCTGAGTCAGCAACTTGAGGGGCCAAAATTCAGTAGTGTGACTGAATATTGTTCCCTGAGGGTGGTGAGACACTGGCACGGCAGCACCAGTGCCTCCAGCCTGCCCCCAGCCTGCGCCTGGTGCTTTGTTAGTGAACAAGAGTGGGTGATTAAAGAGGTCAGCCCTCCCCTGTTGTAAAGCAGCATGGACAGTGTGATATCTGCACTCGCTGGATGTGCATGCAGGACCCTTGTGCAGACCCTGTGTACCATGGGGTTCACACTGGAGATCTGCAGGTCTGTCAGGGAATGGAGCTTCCTGTGCTTGGCAGGACGTTGTTGGTGTATGGGAGGTTGTCTGCTCGCAGCACCTCTGCACTAACCTCCCACAGTGTCATTTCCTGCCCCTTCCCCTCTGCATTCAACTCAGAGCCTTGGCATGTGCCAGGTGCTGGGTGAAGTCCTCAGCAGGATGGGGAACCCAGCACAGGCTCAACAATGAGTGTGAAAAATACGGGTGGGGAGAAAAATAAAATCATGAAATCCCATGTTTAAAGGGATTTCGAGAATCATGTGGTCCAGCCTTTCTTGGCAAAAGCACTGTCAAGACAAGACGGCACAGCACCCTGTCCAACTGAATTGTAGACATATCCAGTGCTGGAGAATCCACTGCTCCCTTGGGGACATTATTCCAATGGCTGATTGTTTTTATTGTGAAATGTTTTCCTCCTGTGACTAATAGGAATCTCCCCAGGAGTAACTTGTACCCTTTGTCTTTTCCATGTGTCTCTTTGTAGAAAGGGAGCCTCCATCTTCTTTGTAGCCACCTTAAAATACTGAAATGTGGTGGTAGAGTTTCTCCTGAGACCTTCTTTTCTCACAGCTGAACAACCACAGTTGTCTCAGCCCTTCCTCTTGCAGCAGCTTCCCAGTACTTGGGACAACTTTGTGGCCCTTTTCTGGACCCTCTCCAGCTTGTCCACATCTTTGTGGGGACCAGATTGAAGAGCATATTCCAGGGATGGTCTGGCAATTATTGAGCAGAGTGGGATAATGACTTGTGGCTCTGTTTTGGTGATGCCCTTGACCCCCAAGACCTTGCCTTCAGTCCACAAAGCAGGTACCCAGCAGAAAGCTGCTTGGGAACTGCCTTCCTGTGGGGAAGCACCCAAATCCTTTTAGCTCTGGAGGGGCTAAGTTTGCTCTACAGAGAGTTTTTGATGAGCTCTTAGTAAGTATGCCATGTCCCCCCTCCCNAACTGGCACCTGCCATAAGAACTGCTGCGACTGGGCCAGGCAGATAGGAATGATGCCAAGGCTAGGTGCCTTCTGGTTGACCCAGGAAGAGTAAAAATGTTGAGTTCAGGATGGGAAAAAAAAACCCCAAGCCTAATTGGAGGAAGTTCTGAAGAACCACACAAGTAGGTCTGAGAACTTGGCTGCTGCACAGCGGCAGTACCAAAAATAGCTGTGAAAGCAGGGCTGGTGGTGAGCAAAGCTGCGGAGAGCTGTGGCAGCTGCTGCTGCTGCAGTGTGAGGAGCAGGGGGTGACAGGAGGAAAATGATGCCACAGTTCTTGGTGAGGGCTCAGTTTGCCTTGAGGAGTTAACCTATTTCAACATCTTACATGTTTGAAAGTCTGCTTGGGTTTGTTGGTTTGTCTTTAGATGGGCTTAAAAGGTGTTTCCATCAACTATTTAAAAAAACAATACCAAAAGAAAATGAAACAGTCTTCACAGGAAATTTTGGCATGGTGGCTGTGACTTAACTTATTAATATTAGCCATGTTATGTCACTGTTGGTCTCGATGGTTTCTCCTTACCTTGCCTTTTGAGTGTGCTACTGTGCATTAATGGAGAGAAAAGAATTTGTCAGATACAGAGCTGAAAATCCAAATGTTCAGTGATTTTGATCCCCCTTTCCAATTACAGCAAAAGAAGGGTCTCCACTGAGTCCTGCTCTGGGAGCAGTCACCCACCTTAATACTGAAAAGGGAAGGGTACCTTGGGAATCAGGGGTGCATCCCTTGGGAAGAGTCTCACTAGTGATCAGGAACATCCATGGAGTAGCTCCAAGATTTAATTAAAGGTTAAGTGGATTGTTATGAATGATGTAGTCTGGGTAAGGATTCTGGCCACAGAAGCAGGGTCAGGAAGTGCAAAAATTACTTATAAAGTTCATGGCTTGATGGTAGCACAGATGGACACAGTCATGGTCGGGCTGAGCAAAAATTAAATGTATCTATTTCAACAAGACAGTTGTCGTTTGTGCTGTTTGTTGGGTTGTTTTTTGGGTGTTTTTTTAAATAAACACAACTGAAACATTTTATTTTTATTTTATATTTATATGGAGCGATTTAGGCAAAATTCAAATGTATTTGTGGGAAATTCCCTTTTGATCTAACTCATTTTTTCTGAGCCAAAAATGCTGAGATGAGAAAGTTCCAAACAACTCCTATTTCAACATTTGTTTTAGTTGAGACAAATAATGATCTGCCCATGGAAGTATTTGATTTCATCTTGTTTCATGACATGACTGAGTGATCCCTGTGTGTTCATGTGCTTTTCCTTGTCACCAGTTCTGGCAGGTTATGAGGTGCAGGTGGCAGATGCCATGAGAATGATGCCATTTATTTAATTTTCTATGCCACCAGCTATCCCTGTTGTCCGGGGAAATTCAGCCTAAGCATGGTCTGAAGCCCTGTTAATGCAGGATACCAGCGCAGCTCTTCCCAGGGCGATGCATATGAATCAATCCCAGCAGAGCATAACTGGATGAGGAACAATCAGGCTTCTGCAAGGGCTTGTCCTTGAGTTGACATCAGCTATTTCCAGCCTTCCTTTTTTGTTACTGACAGAAGAACTATTTTAACCAGGAAAAAATAATAATTGAAAAGGAATTTTAGTATATGCTTTGTTCACCCTGTGGCTAAGGAAAGTCCATCTGCTGTCATCAACCATTTTTACAGGTCCAAGTCTTGAAAGCTGTCATTTCCATGGCAGGCGGATTGGCTTGCAACTCGAAACATTTTGTATAGATAAGTAAGTTATTAAATAAGAATATGGGTCATTCCGATATAGCCAGAAGAAGGTTGTGAGATGGGAGGGTGTAGACAGGCATGCCAGTGGCAGAAGTGCTTGATAAAGGATATCACAGGTAATGTGCTGTCAGCTGCCTTGAAGTCAGTGTTTTAAAACCAGATACGGGTATGGATACACACACAACACTTGCAGGGAGACTGCGTGAAGGAATGGATGCACTTTGCTGAAGAAGGAATTCTATCAACTGATCTAGAAATACAGTGATAATTGATCTGTTAACATTGTCCCTTTCCTTACAGAGCTTGATAACACGAATTAGAGTTGGAAGAGGCATGGCGTGAAGGCAAGGCTGGGAAATCCCCCCCTCTTGGAAGCAGGGACGCATTTCTCATGGAGCAGCAGTTGGTGGTCTCCACACCCAGCAGCTCTGGCCGCAGATGGCCATGGGAGAACTCTCAGGGGGGTGTCTGAGGTGACAAAAGGACACCACAGGGAAAAGTGGAATAAAGATGTTTGCGTTAGTTCTGAATCTGAGTGGAGGTTTACAGCCATGTGCTTTGCAAGTGGTGAAGATTAAGATCTTAATTTTGGCATTTCCTGTGCATTCTGGAGCCAGAATACAGCCTGGGTCTGCTCTCTGAGAGCTCTGGGAATGCTGGTGTGCCGCGTGTGTGAGGAGTGGATTCATGCTGATGGAACCAGCCATCCACCTCGACACTCAGCTGTGCTGGGATGGGATGAAGGACACTTTACACCTTGCATCATCTCACTGTCGGAGGTTTTGGCCTTGCTGACACTCCTGTTACCACTGGATTTATCCTCACTGATGTGCAGACTCTGACCCTACCAAGAGCATTATCAGATCATCTCTGGATTCCATTGGCCCCGCAGCGAGGGCTTCCCTCTACCTAACATGAAATAAAGCCCAACCTCTGCTCAATTAAATAATCCCAGTTTAACCCCTGTGTGAAGAAGGTCTCTGCCTTCCTGGAACCACCCGATGTGTTAGAAACTGGATTTTTTATGAGTTAGAAAAATAGATCTCATATTCCCATAGGCAGGCTGGGACATGAGTGTATATATTGTATCTCAACTATCTAATCTTCTGGGGCTGTTAGACATTTTTAAGGTGGTTTGAACCAGGGATCAGTTTTCACACCAGGCTTTGGATCTTCACTTAACTGTCTGTGCAACTCATGTAGATTTTTTATCCTAAAAATAGAGTACTATACCCATGTCAGATATTTTCTAGAGATTATTTGGCTGCTGCATTGAAAATTAAATTAAAGGTGTTAAAAAGGAATTTAAATAAAACATGTTTTGGAAAAGGAGAATACCTATTTTATTATTTAAATGTCCTCAAAGATGTTGGCAGGAGTAATTTCTCCTTTGTACAATGTAACACATTGGTTCACATATGCCATTATAATATATACTCCTTTCAAGCATATGGTTCACATATGTTCCTTTCAAGCTGAATATTGTACTGGGATACAGCAAAATTCAAATTTAAGATAGTAAACTAGAGGAAACCCTATTTTGTACTGCATAAAATGCACCTCTGGAATTTTCAGTTCTTCTTTTCTGCAGTATTACAAATACCTTTATAAAAGTATCATGGCTGATGAGCTAAAAAAAAAGAAAACAAACTAAGAAAAGGAAAAAAAAACCCCTGTGGCTGTGGTATGCTCATTTCATGTTTGTGGTTAATATTTCCCAGGCTACTTCAAGGTGAGGGTAAGTTCAGTCATCACACCGCCTCTCAGCAGAGTCTGCTGGTGTTTCTAAATTACTCTGATAAAAGGCTATGGAAAATGAACTTGTGGTGAATTGCATCATCCTTGTTATGTTTTCAGATGGGGACACAGAACAGAACCCGTGCATTCAGGTCATGCTCAGCTGTACCCCCACGGTGGGTGCAGTCCCGTGTGTTCTGCTGTGATTTACCTGAATGTCCCTGCATTTGCAGCTGTGCTGCCTTCCTCCTTTGCACTAGAAATCGTGCATCAGCTCGTGGTTGTGGAGACACCAGATTTCTCTTTGATGGAAGGTAAAAAGCTGCTCTGGGTGGAAGCCCCCAGCAGCTCCCCGTGTCTCAGTGGTGTGAGGCTTTGAATGGGAGACTTTGAAGTGTTCGAGGCCAGGTTGGATGGGGCTCTGAATCAGCCTGGTCTGGTGGAAGGTGTCCCTGCCCATGGTGGGGGGTTGGAACGAGATGGTCTTTAAGGTCCCTTCCAGTCCAAACCATCCTGTGGTTCTGTGGAGCAGCTGATAAGCGAAAATGTGAGTTGAGAGTTGGTACTGAGGAAACATTGCAATAAAACAGCCTCTCCAGACATGTCTTTAAACAAAGTACATCACCACAAGTTACTATAGGAAGAAGTGGGGAGTGCCTGCTTGGCAGAGTTGTTAGAAATTAAACCAAGCCCAGTCTCTGTGAGTGTAGCTGGATTTGCTGGCTGTTGTGGTGCTGGGGCATATTTGAGTGGTTTTTTTAATATGTAAATATAAGAAAGCAGAAGTAGAAACCCTCCTGTGTATTTGGCTATTCTAAAATAAACCTACACAACCACGTATTTTGAGGGAGGTAATGCAGATGCTACAACCATATCAAGCATGAATATCCCTGCTGGCAGCCTGCTGTTTTTACATGAGAGGAAAAATTCTCTCTTAAATAAGAAGTGCCTCATGAATCAGTCCCCACGGGGTGTGTTTCCATCAGCCCCATACCCTGGGCAATATGGGGTCTGGCTCCAGCCTCTCACTTTCCCACCCATTATAAAGCAGGAGTGATTGTGCATGAAAGGAGGTGCCTGGATGTGAAACCAGCTGAGAAATATCCCAGCCACTTCTCTTTTCCCATCAGTAGATATTGCTTCAGTTCCCATTTCCTAATACTGCCTCTTTCATTGTCCCCAAGCCCTCTCCCCAGCTGCTTGTCAAGGATTTCTGGGCCTTGGACAAAGACATACTTGAGTTATTTTAAATGAGTCTTTGATGTTTCTATTGCATTTTATCTCCAAAAGGGTGTTTATTATCCTTTCTACATAATTTTTCTCTCTTTATGACTACAAGCAATACAAGCTAGAGTAAGACATTTACACCATGCTATCTGCAGGGCTCTGGCCACAGCTCTTAGAGGGTTTTTCCACCCTAAATGATGATCCTGTGGAAGTGGTGGGTCTGTGATACATGGCTCCTGAGTGCTCAGCCGCTCCCACAGCAGCCTGATCACAAGCAGCTGTCCCCAAAAGCCCCCTGACTTCCGCAGGTATTATTTTCAGAGCAGTAAGGAAAAGGAAATAGGAAGTAGAGTTGCTGTAATGCATTTTTGCATGCTCCAGTGTGGTGCTGTTTACTTTGTGAATGTTTTTTTAATTTCTATTTGCATTTGAGTGTTGTAACCAGCAGCTGCAACTCTTCAGCTGAGCTCAGCACTGGGGTTTTCCACGGTGCAGTTGACCCAGGGGCACTTCTCAGTGGCTGCATCCTGCCACCAGCCAGGGCTTTGCAGTGGTGTTATTTAGCACAGGGGGAGGGGGAAGGAGCCAATAGATCCATTTATCTGGAAGCAGGGCTTCCAGGGCAGCAGTGCCAGGCTGGGAGTTGGCAGTACATCAGCTCCTCTCTGCACAGGTACTCTGATATAATTTGAAATTTTTACTGCTTGTTACCCAAGGGTAGAAGTGGTTGAGACATACCAGAAGTGCCTGACAGTGGGGATGCACTGGTTTGCTGATATTCTGGGGTTGGAGAGAAAACGCCAAATTAATTTCCTGGGACACTGGGAGAAGAATTAAGGGCAGGTAAACCCAGACCCTGTAGTTTTAATAACTCTTGATCAGGCGATTCCAATGCTGTTTTAGAAATATATCTAAGAAAGTTTTTATCTTGTTTGAACTGCAAGTGGCTTAAAGCTGCTGCAGTCATTCTTGAATTTAATTCTGTTTTACCCTCTGAAGGTCAGTAAAACAATGGTTTCCATGCAGTGGGTGCTGCGGGCTATTGAATCAAGGAGATTTAAGAGCAGTACTGAGTGCTCTGAAAAGCAGAGGAAAACAAGGAAGACATTCTGGTGGAGCTGCCTGCACAGATATGTCTCCGGCACAATAAGAGTTGCATTTTCAAAATGAAACTTTTTGTTTTGGTTAGGTTTTGTTTTGTTTTTTTAGCTCATTCATAGTGGAAGCCAAATTCTATTGGTTCTCAACTTTCCTTTTCTATTTTTTGTTTTTTCCATATTTCAGGTTTTCCCTGTCTTTCACTGCACATGTTCTTTTTTTCTGTGCTTATTTTTCCTGTTCCTCTGTTCCAATGGAGAGTGAGGGCAGGCAGTGTCTGCTGTGTGTGAATAGGAATATCATGTAAACAAGGAAGGAACTTCCAAGGCACTGACTGCCTCTTTCTAATTCATCTGTGCTAATTACCCTCCACTCCCATACACTTCAGTAGGAAATGAGGAATTGTTTACTGTGGCTTATTCTAGTAATAATGCACATTAAAGTTGCCTTCAGAGAATCTTTTCACATTTTATAGAGGGCAAGGGGCCTCTTGTGCTTTAGTTCTTGCATCTAGATCATTTGAGAAATTAAATTCCTGAGAAATTGAAAGCACTTGTGAGGCCAGCTGTGACACATCAGAGCCCAGGGCAGGCTGGGCTTCTCAGGGCTCTGCAGAATTGCTGGTTGTGCTCTCCTCATTGTCCCTCTGGAGCCAGAAACAGGGCAGCTCATGGACCTCTGCATCTTCCAGCAGCAGTCAGCCTGTGAAGGTAATTTCCCCCTTCCAATTCAGTAAGAGCTTCTGGTCCAGTATTTCTTGGTTTGGGGAAGGAGGGGGGTGTTTTTTGTCATTGATGTTTAGTCGTTCCTTGGATAGTAAGTTTAGAATCCTTGGGGTTTTTTGGAGTGTGATAAGGCAAATATTAAGCCAGCACTTCAGTGTACAGAATGCCATAGCTGGTGTGGAAGGCTTTGGTTAAAATGCCATGTACAGTCTGTTGGGATTCATCTCTGCTTTTGGACCTGATACAGATGAGTTCACCTGGGAGCTTTATGCTGTTGAACTTGTGCAGCAGAGAAACATGCAACAAGTGAAGGAACAGCCACTGATAGGGGTATTCCTGTGGCTGCCAGGAGTGGACGAGCAGGAGGCTTACCATAAACCTTAACTGAAACATCACCAAAATTGAACAAGAAAAAGAGCTCCTCTGTAAGTGTGGTCTGAGGCTGGCTGCTGATTAAAGAAAGATGACAAACAGGTGGTAAATCAGTGCACTAAGCAGGAGGGGAAAGCAGAGAGCTTCTGGTGGGCTGCAGCACTTGCAGTGATCTGGTTTCTGTGTGAAGAACATGGTAGAATTAGTCTTGTAAGACAATTCACATGGGAAGGGACCTCGGGAGGGTTGTACTCCAGCATCCTGCTTGTGATCAGCCACTAGGACAGACCAAGTTGCCCTGAGCTGTTTCCAATCTGGGAAACCTCTCTGGATGAGCTGTCCCACTGCTTGGCTGACCTTGCAGGAAGAAACATTCCCTGATATCCTGACTAAACCTGTTATTTCAGCTTTTGCCCCTTGTTCCCCGGTCTCTTGTGCTCTGACCATGCGCCCTGGGGAGAGTCTGGGTCCACTGTCAGGAGAGTGTTACGAGCCCCCAGAGCCTCTCCTACAGCAGAACAACTCCCCTTGTCCCTTCCTCTCCCAGCCAGGGCTCAGTGCCCTGGTTGTGCTGGCGCCTTCAGGCTTTTGGGGCTTATTTCTCCATTTTGTCAGTGTCGTTCTTGTACTGGGAGGACACAGAACTGGGCTCAGTGTTCTAGGTGTGGTCTGCTGTGTTCTAGGTAGATGGGAGAATCCCTTCCATCTTCTGGATGTGCTTCTCTTGGTGTATGTTCCTGTGGAGGCCTGAAGAGACAAGACTGTGTGAACTGGAGACCCAAGCAGGAGCTGACTTGGTGGCCCCAGACCACACTGGCTGCTGGTACTTTTGGGTATGGAATTGGTGGGATAATAACAAAAAGAAATGCTTCTGCAGAGATCAGCCTGCCAGTTCCATGGGCTCATGAGTTACTGCCAAGTCATTTCCCACTGGTGAGATGTGGAGTAGAAGGAATGGATAAATCCATGGATGAATGGGGAAAAGGAAGCATGTTCTTGGTTCTTCAGACATGGTTTTACCTGATGCCCACAGGCACTTCTGGCAGTGCTCCTCCAGCACGAGACTGCACACTGTAGAAACTCTTGGCTTGGGAAGTCATTCAGGCTAAATCTACAGTGGCTACACAAACATTTCTGCTGCTGCCTCCCCAAGCAAGATAGCAAGTTTTCAATTACAGAGTCACAAACAGACACACAGGGCACACCCTGATTTATGCCTTAAATACCAGGAAAGGCTGAAGTTCTGTTTGTCACTTAGCAGATGGTGACGGTTGCTTCAGCATGTGAAATATTTCATGCCTGACACCTCAGTTCAGGAAATGGTGGTTTGCTCAGCAGAGGTGCAGGAGGCTGCAAGTTGTTATCGAGTGTAGCATAAGCCTTTCTTATTGTTTTTGTCAATTTTCTGAGTTTGCTTTCAGAGCAGAAAGCTGTGCTGGGCTCTTCATGGCGCACAGTGGGGTACCCCAGCAGGCACTTGTGAGTTTGGAGTGCTTGCAGCAGGGGACATGTCCTGATTGCCCAGTTGTTGAGTGTTTTGTTGGGTTTTTGACACTGTAGCAAGTTCGTTTTCCTGCAGAGCTGGGCTCACATCCTGCCGATCTCGGTGGCTGAGGTTCCTATTCCCCAGACACAAGGTTCCTGAGGTTTGCTGAACCGCAGCGAGTTCATTGTGAAACTCTACCACAGAGGTGGCTCAGCTGCCCCGGGTTGTTGTTCTGTGAAGGGGTTGAAGATGAGCCCTTGCTGGCCCTTTCCAGGTGGTAGGAGCAGGTCTGTGCCCAGTGGGTGCTGTGCCTGTGCCATGTGTGGGAGTGCACAGTGGGTTTCCCCCACATCCTCTCCACCGCTGTGGTAAGGGCAACGCCTGCATCCTCCCACTCATATCTTACCAGGTCCTGCTCTGAAAGCAAGAAGAATCAAACTGGAGGACCAGCATCTTCCTCCTTGTCTTTACAAGGGCCATGTGAATAGGTCACAGAGATGATGGGGTGGCTGCTTCCAGCCGAGGCTGTGGGAGGTGGGAGCACAGCCCCTGCCACCTGTCACCCTGGTAGTTCCCAATGCTTCTGCAGATACCTCCTGATTTCTAAAACAGGGAAACTCTTCTGCTCCAACATGAGCCCTCAGCCTTTAAATGTGGCATAGGGAGCAAGTTGTTCCTGTTCACAACAAGGACCTTCTCCAGGGCAATTAGCTGTTTCCCCTGAAACAAAGAAATTTTGTCTCTACGTGGCTCTGTAAGGTTCCATGCAGTGTGTTTATGTGGTGCAGCATCAGTGCTCCAGCCTTGGCACTGGTCAAATGTCAGCCATGTGCAGCTCCCCTGACCCCAGCAGGGTCCTGCCACTATCCCACTCTGGGGGGACTGTAGCTACAGAATCCCAGAATCATTTAGGCTGGAAAACCCTCTGAGATCATCAAGTCCAACCATTCCCCCAGCATCACCAGGCCCACCACTAAACCGTGTCCCCAAGTGCCACATATACATGTCTTTTAAATTCCCTTGAGGGGTGGTGACTCCACTACTGCCCAGGGCAGCCCGTTCCAGGGCTTAGCAACATTTTTGATGAAGAAATTGTTCCTAATATCCAATCTAAGCCTCCCCTGGCGCAATTTGAGACCATTTCCTCTTGTCCTCTTGCTTGCTACCTGGGAGAAGAGGCTGATCCCCACCTACAACTCCTTTCAGGGAGTTGTAGAGCGCAATGAGGTTCCCTCTGAGCCTCCTTCTCTCCAGACCATTTTAGTCCCTGCCAAAGCTGCCAGAGCAGAGTCATTCCTGATCCTGGAGACACTGCAGGACACCCACTCAGCCTGGCTGTGCTGTTTGGAGGTGGAAGGAGATGTCACCCTGCCATGGAACCCAGAAAAATGTTATTTCAAGGCTTCCTCATACCTGTGAGCAGGTCAAGGGCTGTTCCCACTCTTTAACCCCTAGATGTCCTGTTACCTAAAGGTGTGTGCATTGTCATCAAACACCCCGTTGAGCTGCTTCTCTCGGGATGCTGATTAGGTAGAACATTTGTTACCTGTTTAACAGAAGTAAAATACTGGAAGGAAGTGAGCTGGGTTTTCCCTGCTGAGCTCTTCATTAGGAATGGGAGTGAGGGGCACTCAGCAAAGCTCCTCATGTTTCTCTGTGGGAAGTCTGGGGGCTTGCAGAAGCATGGGGTGAAACAGGCTAGGCAGGTGAAATCCCAGTGAGGCTCCTCCAAAGCTGATGGTGAAGGATTGCCCTGGGTAGGAATGGCAGCTGCTGGATGTAACACAGAATTATTATTTCTGTGTGAAATGTAGATGTCTAACATGGTTTGCTTGCTGATTTTAAACATTGCCACTAGTAATCTATGCCATGTCCCTCCAGAATTGTTAAAAATATCCTAAGAACTGGCCACAAGGCTGGAACAGGCTAGCACAGTCCCCACTCTGCTCCCTGCTCCATCTGCTTCCTTCAGCAATAAAGCTAGTGAAAACAAAGCTGTACCTGTCTGGACTTGTCTTCCCAGCTAATTTCTGCTGCCTGAAGACTGTTGGTGAAATCTTTGTAGTATTAAGCTGATGAAAGAACAAACTCAGTGAAACATATTCTTACAATGGAGTTCTTGGAGCTGGGCATATTCAGTGGATATGCTGTGGTTCACCTGGCTCTTGTTATTTAATAGCTCTGCTCACAAATAGCTGATGTGTGTAATGCTTGTGCAGGATTCAGTTTGAATCAGGGCCAGCATCCTTATGCTATTTTCTGTCCTTCATTCTCTGTGTTATCAATGCCAAACCACCCATGCTTTGAAAGGAGCAAAACCTCCAGCTACCTTCTGGTTGCCCACAGTTCAGATGCTTCTTCTTCCTCCTCCCTTTGAGAACCTGCCTTTTGCCACTCCCTTGTTTTTCTGTTTTCAACCACTGATCCATGCAAACAAAGTCCTTCTCTCTGCCTGTGGCTGGCAGGCAGCCGTTTCTGCTCAGGCTGTTGTGTAATGCTGTTGAAGTTGAATTCCCCTGGAAGGTCCCCAGAAGATGCTGGACACATCTTGGCTTGCTCCAGCTTTGATGATGTGACCACATGCCCACAGCGTGTCATGTGATGGGGAACAAGCACAACAGGCAGGAGTCCTTGTTTGAAGTGTGGCAGTACTACCCCAAAATGGATGGTGAGCTCATCTGTGGCAGCTGAGCACCCACCCTCGCAGCACAGCTCAGGGTGCTCGTGTGTTGTTGCTCTTTTGGCCCAGGAACTGGGTGCCCCTGGCAACCTGGTGGGCCACCAACTCAGCCTTTCCTCCCCAGTGGTTTTTGGCAGCTGGGAGGCACTGGTGAGCTGTGAGAGGCTGGCCTGTGCTCCGTGGGCTGTGGCAACATCTCGCCCCTCATCCCACCTGACATCTTGGACTGGCCGGGTGCTGACTGCCAGGCTCTTCAAAGGCTTCATGGTGAGGTTTCTGTATGAATGGTGAGCATAATGAATGGAGTAGATAATTCTGAAGTTGAAAAGGCTGAGAGGAGCCACGCTGTTTGTGTCAGCTGTCAGAGAGCAGGGAGAGAGGCTGGATTTGCTGTCCTGTTTTTTTCTGCAGATCAGATTGCTTATTCCTGGATATCTCCTGGTAACTGTTCCCCAGTGCCAATTTCATCCATGTGTTTGTCTTGACTTAGTTTTCCAGCCTCATGCACCACAATGGACGGTAACTGCCTTGGTGTTCATGCAGAGACAGACCCTGGTAACTTCTGGCACAGAGGTTTTGCTTGGGTGCGCCCTCTGATCTGCACCTTGCCCAGTCCCTGGCCCTCCTCATCTCTGAGCCCCATGGCTACAGATCCTCCTGGCTACCTCATCTTCCTGTCGTGCAGCCTGTGATCTGGCACTGCCATTCCACCATGGTCAGCAAGGCAGGCAGTGGGTTCAGAATGTTCATGCCTGGCAGCCCTGAGTCCGTCACACTCTGTGCGACATCTCTGCTTGTATCCAGTTGATGACCAAATCCT
Organism: Pomatostomus ruficeps; assembly: GCA_013400735.1. NCBI lineage: Eukaryota > Metazoa > Chordata > Aves > Passeriformes > Timaliidae > Pomatostomus > Pomatostomus ruficeps. The sequence goes on along the minus strand of VYZT01007693.1, from coordinate 151,684 downwards.
GCAGGATGAGCAGATTTTCTAGGTTTCAGGCAATTTATGACTTCTGCTGGCTTGGGTTACGTGTCCTTGAGAGTTCAGCTGATGGCAGTGCATGCCATGCTCTTGTTGGAACTCTGGAAGAGGCCATGGGAAGTTTTCCCATCCCTTCCCAGCTCCTCCCTTCTCTGGGGAAGCTGTGCTAGGACAGAGGGCATGGCAGGGAACCATGTTGGCTGAATGCACATCCTGACCTTATCGGGACAAATGAGACCAAAGGTTAGTGAGGAATGACATCGTGCAAGTAACTGGAGCTACCTGCACCATGCTGCTGCACCAATGAGCTTTCATTGTTGCTTTTATTATTGCTTTTGTTACTGCCCTGGGGGTTTTTGCACATCGAAGGGCTGAAGAGGGACAGGGATGAGTTAACAGTGAGAGAAATACTGAAAGGGACAGAAAAATGTGTGAGGAAAAGCAGCTCTGAAGTGCAGCATTGTGGTGGGAGAGGGTACGGGCAGTGGACTGAAGCAGCTGGTGAAAGGGAAAATACAACTTACATTTTCATGGACAAATTGTATCTGACTTTCCTCCCTATCTCTCTTTCTAGGGAAGATGTTTCCCCATCTAAGGTCTAACACTGACTTTTCTACAGATAAGACTTCTTTCCTGGGCCCTCCCAAGCCTCTGGGAGAGGCTTTTGCCCTGAGAGTTTCTGTCTTCCTTGTGTTGTGTTTACAGATATGGGGTGAAAACGGGTCCTTGTGGAACTGGAGAGGAGGAATGATCCTCGACAGCAGAGGAGTGTTTGTAATCCAAGACATTTGGTTGCTTTCTAAGCAATAGTTTGCCTTTGCACCACAAATAAATATCCCCCTGGTTTCTTTTGCAGTTATAAATTCATACCTTTGGCCCTAAGCACTGCTATTTATTCCAGGCGTGATACTGTAAATCATGTGACTGCCTGGAAATGTGTCTGATTATCAGGATTCAGCCACCCCAGCACATAAAGGTGAAAGGATAACTGCAGGCTCTGCTGCCTAGCAGTCAAAGTTTACAGAAGGTGCCCCTGCTCTGGCCAGTCAAGAGCCAGATGCTCCTCCAGGCACTGTTGGCCTGCTAAGAATTCATTTGGACAAAGACTGGGGGAAAAGCAACAACTCCTTGTTTACAGGTCTCAGGTTTTCCCTGGGAAAAGCTGCGGTTACTGGATGTGTGAGATCCTGCCTCTGCAGCACTGAAAACCTCTACTGGCATGAACCAGCAGCGTCTGCCACCTTGATGCAGGATGCTGCAGGGGAAAATCCATGCTTGAGGTGCTGCAGAGTTTTCCTGCATACAGAATGTGGGACAGTTTCTGAGGCTTTCATGTTATTTTCAGGAAGTTTTGTCCTGTTGACAGTCTAAGGCTCTAAAACTAAATAAAGGGATTTCTTAGTTTGTTTTTGAATGGTTTCAAGGCTTACAAGTGAGCTGTAGCCAGTGATAGTGTAAGGATGGTGTCGGTAATGGAAAGCCTCTGCTGGAGCAGCCTTCCAAGACTGCAGCAGTAGCTCCATTTATTTCCTAAATGACCAGTGATTACACAACAACTCCTTTTTGTTTTCCACCACAGAGAAGTTACCTCTATTTTTACACAGCTGCACTGACTTTAGATCTTTTTCTCTGTCATGCAAGGTTCATAGCACAAGAGCTGCTTGCTCTTTGAGCCCTGCCCTAGGAACTTTCCTTTATTGCTCTGGCTGGGGCAACTCTCCCCGGGGACCTGCTCTCTTGCAATGTGAATACTTCCCAGTTGAATTTAGCTGTGTGCATATGACAGGTGAAAGCAACTCTTACTCCAACAGAAGTTTACTGGGTTTATGAAGAGCTTGATTAGGATAGGCAAGTTCAGAAAAATCCCGTGTCAAGGTTTAAAACTGTTTCTATCACACAGCCTATGCAGGGAGTTTATCCTGAAGAGCTGATGATGCTCCTCTCTGTACAAGTAGCCTAAAAGTCTCCTTAGGCTGTCACTCTTACTAGTCCCACCTGCCCTGGAGGTGATGGAGGAACCAGTCAGGCATCAGCTCAGTGTAGCAGCCTCCAAGTCACCGCACTCCTGAGCTGGAGAGCACCACTCAGTTTTTCTTCTCCTCCCAAAGAGTTCAAAACCACAAAACTGACAACAAGATACCTGGGGTGGAATTTATCCATCCGGATGCTTCAATAGCTGAATAACTACCAAATTCTGTCATGGGACTTCACCACCTTTCACTGGTAAAATACCCACCATGCAGTCAGACACACAGGTACCTTGGCAGGTAACAACGAGAAAGCATTTCCAATATCGTGATAAAAGAGTCATGGAGCATGTCTCTGGTCCTGGGTGGGAGGCACTTGGTGCTGCTTTCTTCTGTTCCCAAATCTTGGTCTAACCTTTTATCTGTGAACATTTCAGTGCTGGGGTTTTTTTGTATCTGAGCATATTCGTGAAAAGTGTGCCCCTTTTAATGCATGAATGGGTGAATTAATCTCTACCTTATTTTTAGCAGTGTTTGCATCACAGAAAGTTTCCCTTCTCTCTCCTACCCCCTCCCCCCATGTGTGATAAACTCACAAGGGCTCTTAAAACCGATTTCCTCCTTGTGTTGGTGATGCTGAGCTGGTGTTCTGTCCCAGGGCTAGAGGTAGCTCTAGGTCCTGCAGCCCCACATTCTTTCCCTGGTAGAAGCTGCTGCTGCAGCTGACCAGGACACAAATCTGGACATGGAATCATAGAATCATCAAATGGTTTGGGCTGGAATGAACCTTAAAGTTTGTTTTGCTTCAACCCGCTATGGGCAAGGACACCTTCCACTGGACCAGGTTGCTCCAAGCCCCACTCAACCTGGCCTTGAGCACTTGCAGGGATGGGGCAGCCACAACTTCTCTGGCCAACCTCTGCCAGGGCCTCATGACCCTCCAGAATCAAGAATTTCTTCCTAATATCTATTCAATCCAACCCTGCCCTGTGTCAGTTTGTGGCCATGTCCCCTTGTCCTGTAACTGTCTGCCCAAGTTAAAAGTTGCTCCCTCTTTTATAAGCTCACTTTAGGTACTGGAAAGCTGAGAATCCGGTGGGTGATTTCTTTGCTTGTGCACAGAATGTTCCTGCTCTAGATCTGAGGGATTTTAGGTGTGTGTGATTCAAGGCAGCCCAGGCACTTAGGGATTCCCAGCTGGATGGGAATCCCAACTTGTGGACTTTCAGGCCAGTTACCCTGCCAGGGAGTGTGACAGCTTTGGGGGGACAGCACAGTCCCACACTCCCAGCTGCCACCCCTGCAGGGCCAGGATGAGGTCATCAGAAGCTTCTCTTTGCCTGTGTCACCTGGAAGGTGCTTCCTGGCTTGCCTGCCCCAGGCTGTGCCAGGGAAGGCTGGTTAATGACTAACAGGATGCAGGGACCCTGCCCAGCCTCCCCCTCCCCAGGCTGCCCCTCCACTTTGCTGTGCTGGATTTGAGACCCACAACCTGGCACTCAATTTTCCCTCTTCCCTCCGTAAGCCCCACATCTGTTCCTGCCCTGCAGGTCAGGCTGCAGCAGACCCTGTGCCAAAGGCAGCAGGAAACATCCTCTTTGTTCCAGCCTTTTGGGCTGGGTCTTCCTCTCCTGCAGCCCGATATTCTCCTCGGCTCTGGCTCAGAAAATGAAGTTATTCCCCAAAGGCCAGCACAGGACAGGGGTTTTCCAGGCAGTGGCTGTGGCTCTCACACATTGCCTCAGCCTCACTTACATCCCACCACACATGATGCAATAACATCAGACCTTTATAGCATGAAGTCATAGCAAACGAATCAAATATTCAGGGGAAAACCAGCTTGCTTTCCCCTTGTCTTCTGAATTGTGCCTGTGCTTTCTTTTCAGCAAACCTGAAGTATTTAACTAGGGCTTCACTGCTGGTCTAATCCCAGAAGCCACTGGTATTGCTGATAGGAACATCCACAGCAGGGACTCGCTGTACAGGATTTTTTGGTGTAGCCTGTAACCTTACTCTGAGTCAGGTCTGACTTGCAGATGGTGACAAACACAAACCAACTACCCCACAATGCACAGCACCTGGGCTCCCCTTCCCTGACATGCAGGATTCCACCCATCAGCTGCACTTGGAAGAGGCTGGGGGGTAGAAAATAAGAGCAAACTAAATTCTTTATGCTTTTATGAGTCATGAAAAAACCCCTCCAACTGTCTCTGTCAACAGCACATCTGTTTGGGTATTTTCAAGGGAGCTGGAATGCATCCTCAGAGCTCTTCCATGAGAAAAAGTAAACATGTCATATATAAAACGTTTTATTAAAACAAATATACAACACTTTATATACAAAAATAAAATGTACAAGAAAATAGACTGTTACAGCTTAGTGATTTGATTCCTATTACACACACACACACCAGAACCTCTTCCATCCAGCACTCGCATGCACATGCTGATGCAGAGAATCTGTGAGATGTTACAGCTTGTGTGCAGTACTGGAGGGATCCCCACAGAGTGCCAGAAGGGATCTGCAAAAGGCATGGTAAAACTGAAGAGCTTTGCCCCTATCAGTGCAAAATTGTTTCATGCAGCAGCTCTGGAACTCCTATGAGGAAAGGGATAGGACATTCCTACGGCAGAGAGCATCCTATGAGTGCACCTGGGGAACGGACTAGGTGAAAGCAAAGCCTAAACTGAATTTTCACATTTCAATGGTCTATTTACAGAGTTTGAAAGGTCTGAAAGATGAACTATATGATGAAGTAAATCAAAGAAGAGGTGGCCCATTAGTGCAATTTTTCTGCCTAAGTGTAATGACAGTCGTTAAGCTCAATGTCACCAGTGTTGCACAGGTAAGCAGCAACAGGTTAGAGACTTCTATGCAGCATCTCCTCTAAGCACTCTGTGGTTAAAGTGCTCATCACACCACATGTGGGGAGGATGGTAACCTGCTCCCCAGGCCTGTGGCACCCCACCAGGTCAGACTCCATGGCACAGTGACACCTTCCAGCAAAAGCTTCGCCTCCGGAGCAATAAGGTGGGAGCTGCAGCCAAGCACCTTTGGTGCCAGAGTCCTGCTAGAGAGGTGGGGTTCCTTTTTTACACTGATAATGGTAGTTTTCATGCTAACATTTCCAGGCCTACAACTGAAACGGAATAGAACAACTACTTTCTTCCTTCAGTCAGTAACAAAGTTTCTTCCATTCTCTCCATGCTTGTCGAAGTTTCTATCCAAGAGTAGTTTGCGGTTGGAGGAAGCCAAGGGTTTACAACCCACAGGGAATGACTTGCATGGTCGGCCTCACTGTATCCAGCCAGGAGAAGTCTAGGCTGCTTTTCTGATCAAGAAACCTGATATCCACCTCTCCTAGATAAAAGGAATAAAGAATGGGCACTGAATTAATGCACCAAGAGCAAAATAACATATAGCTATATTAAAAATAAGTATCAAAACCTGAAAGATTTCTCAGATGAGAATTTTGATATTTTTTGATTAGACTACTATTTTCCTAAAATACACCAAACACTTTCTATTAAACTGTTTCATTTAAGGTATTGCTAGATGAAATTCTTCAGTTACATTGCAAGGAGTTCGTGAAAGCTGACCTAACTTACACATGTACAACCCTGAAATCTGTAGGATTCTCTTACTGGAGGTGTTTTTGACTTTTCCTTTTTATCAATGACTTCCTTACAGCCTTCCAACAGGCTGTTTGGAAATCTCAGAACACAAGGATGGTGAATTCCTCCATTTCCCTTGCTGCCTCCCAATTAGTGTTTTATCTGCATCATCCTGTGGCCTTGACTGTCAGGGACAGCCCAGCCTGTACCTGAAGTCGTGTCGATGTCCCCATCCTGCTCCTTGTAGCCGTAGGTGCTGCACAGGGTCTGGGTGCCCGACTCGTTGGTGAGGAAGCCTTTCCCCCCAATGCTGGTGTTGTGCCAGTCTTGGGCTGGTCCAAGCAGCTGGAAGAGAAGAAGGAGATGATAAAAACTGCTCCTTCTTGCTGTGGGTGCAATGTTTGATTACTTGCCCTTAATTAGAAGACAGGTAAGCAACAAGATCAAGTTCTGTTTTCTCATGCTAAGTTATAGAAAGCTTGTTTTATTCACGGTTTAAAGTTTAAAAAAAAGTTCATGCAAAACAGTAAGGAGCACCTTTTCCTATCTTATCAGTGGGATGAGCATGGCATGTCTGGAAACGCAGATTAAGAGCTAAGCATGTCAGAGGTGGAGGGAAGGGCAAAATAGAAAAGTCTGTAGGATCTTTGCAGACCCTAATATAACAACCTAAGATCAACAAAATAGCCTCAAGTTGTGCCAGGGGAAGTTTATATTGGATATTAGGGAAGAATTTTTCATGAAAAGGATTGTCAAGCATTGGAACAGACTGTCCAGAGAAGCAGTGGAGTCATCATCCCTGGAAGTGCCCAAAAACATGCGGATATGGCACTTGAGAATATGGTTTAATGAACATGGTGGTGGTGCTGGGTTGATGGTTGCACCTGATGTCTTAAGAGATCTTTCCCAACGTTAAAGATTCTGTGATTCTATGATTCTAAGAACCTCTACTCCTAGCAGTACTCAGTAACTTCCTCTGACTTTCACATAAAGGGTAAACATTTCCATGGGTGTGTCCTCTCCAGTTGATGTTTGCAAAGCAGTTTTCTTTTTATATTTAATTTTTCAGGCTTCCTCATTAAGTAAGTGTATGTTCAGCTCACATGAGACTGGATCAGACACCTGCTTCCCTTCCTCTCTTGGTACAAACACCAACTTTGGACAATTTTATTCTGACCAGAAGGGCTGGTTTTACCTTGAAAATATCTGAATTTATTTCCTCCTCATCTTCATCTGTGACTGTTTTGTAAGCACATAAAAAAAAAGAGAAGAAAACATGGATGTCAACCTTTAGCCCTCATACTTCCGCTTCTTCACCACAGAACCTGCTTCATATTCTCTTGTCACACAACACCACTACTTTTTATCCACGCCCACCCCAGACTCCTCACAGCCATTCATCTCTGATGCTATTCCACAACTGCACGTTGAGGTGCAGGGCTCCAGCCAGCTCTGATGCCTCCCCAGGACCCAAAAGAGCAGAGCCCACTTGCTGTGGAAGATGATAGGAGGAAGATGATTTTCACCCCGAGTGAAGAACCACTCTGATATATCCATGTTAATTATTTATTTCCCCTGTTGGAAGCATGGCCACCTCCACCGTCTCTGCTGGAGCAGTGGCATTTCAGAGCCTTTCACCCATGGGCAGGTGCCATGTGCCAGCTCTTCCCTTCTGCACCCTGGCTGGTTCGGTAACTCAAAATTCCCAGATCTATCTGATGGAGGTTGGTTTTTCTACAAAACAGCTCTTGTTTCTCCTGTTGTTCCAGGCACTCCTTCCTCCTGCTACTTGCCTCCAGCCTCCCTGCAGCAGACTGGTGAAAGCTGGGGTAGGAAAAAAGAAACACCCACCTTCAGAGGACGAAGCCAGGGGTGACACCTGGAGCTGATAGAGGTCATTGGTGCTGTCAGCCATGGTGACTTCCATTGCAGGCCTCCAGTCGGTCAGGGAGCCGCTCACCTCACAGGAGGACAGGTCTGTGGGATGCACCAGGAGTTGGCACTCACAGGAGACAGACAACCAGCTCTGTTTCCTCCCTGCCAGTCTGATGCTGCAGCTGCCCCAGCCCCAAGACTCATCTTTGACCGTGGGTTTAGCACGAACGGCGCTTTCCGCTCTGCTCAGACCTAAACCCAGCATCTCACCTAAGGTGATGGCTGCGCTCTCCACCTCCACTTCCTGCCCCGTGTAGTCGTGAATCGTGTAGCCACTGTGGTCATCTGGCAAAGGAGTGCTGGTTAAGCTTTCTGCTGATTCTTCCAGCCTCGTCTCTTCATAACACTACAAAAACAAGGGTAAAGCATGAAAGACTTGTCTAAGAACACGCAAGTTCCCATATGAAAAAAGTTAAGCAAGAAAACCACCAAAACCTCTAGCTTCTTCAGCTGTCTCTGCAGCCACATACCTTTCTCTTGCTCCTGTTTCTTACTTCTCTTGAAGACTTCGACTTCCTTTCTGTGAAATAAAATGAATGTGAGAAAGGGCTGCACATTTTAGGCAAGAGTGAGCTCTTGCAGCCTTGAAATCTGCTCAGCAAGCTCAGCTACCGCCCGCACCAGCCAGGCCCCATCACCTGATGCTGCCTTTAGGCATGTTTAAGGAACTTGGGAAGAAATTAACTGTTTGTACAAGGTGTTCCCAGCAATAACCAGTGAGCAAGCCCAGTGGCAGCAGTGCTACCAACAGGTCTGTTACCCCCCCGCTTACACGGAGCAGGACATTGAAGTGCTGTTTAAGCAGGGTAACTCCAGCTGCACTGAAAAGGTTTTACCTTTCTTCTGATGCTTTGTCAAGGGTGGCAGCATCCTGTAAACCCTGACAGCACTGGAGCCCTTGTTGATGCTTTTATCCTTCACTTCTTCGATGTCAGGCAGGGAATTCATGGCGCAGCGGAAGTTTGCCTTCCAGGTTTTTGGATCAGGATCTTTCTCACCTTCTTTATACCTTCCTATGAGTAAGAGATGGGTTGTGTGTTTAAGACTTTCCAGTGATGGTTCTTCCCACCAAAGGATACCAGCATTCTATTTTCTGACATATACACTAGTAGTTAATCTAACTACCAGTGTAAGTCAAGGCAAAAAAATGCCTTAAGACAGTCATAAGCCTGATGGGAATGTAAAGCCAGCACACACCTGTATGAATGGCCCAGCTCCGGAAAAGGCAGGCATCCTTCTCCATGTCCCAGCCGTGCTTAGCTGCATGTTTCCATGGGATTTGAAATATCCTCTTATCCTGAAATTAAACCAATAGAGATTTGAATTAAAAAAGAAACATCACATGCCAGTTTGGAATGATGGATTTAATCAAAGAGTTCTCAGTTGCAGCTCAGAAATGTTATAACCCCCCTGCTCTATATTTTAATTAAACAGCCATTGTTCCATCTATTTTGTTCAAGGCATTTAAGGCTTTTTATGGTTTCTGAAATGTGAAAAACCCCAAAGGTGCTACAGTACAGTAGAAGTAAGCAATATTATCAACTTTATCCCAGAATAATTTCAATGCATTGCATCTAACCTATTAGTTTGTCATAAATTACAGCATGTTTTCTAAATACTTTTAAGTTGCCCATAAGATCCTGCAGCAATCCTACCAAAAAATGTAGCTTAAATATCCTCTTGGGATGGATATGGAAACTTCAGAGACCTGGTTCAATAAGCTCAGTGATCTCACCCTGTGCTACACCCTGTTACAGACCAAAAAATACAGCATTTCTTTTGGGCCAAATCTTAAAACTGGAAGCAACTGGAGTATAACAGCAGCTGCTTATCTGGGACAGGAGGTGACTTGGCTCAATGAGCAGCAGGAGTTAAAAGAGATTTTGAAGGTTTCTTGGTTCTCCAACATGCTCAGAATATTTTCATTGCAATTTATCATTCCCCTCCTGGGAATTTTCAGAGGGAAAACTGGAACTACTCTACTGTGTACCAACCAGAGCTACCTCTTCTGCAAACAAAAACTGTTGCTTTTAAAACATAATGCTGGCAGGTTTTCTCCATGTTTTTTCCTTTATGATCTTGTGTTTAGTGTCATTTAAGAACATGGATCATTAATGATACACAAGTAATACTAATAATGACAATAATAGTACAAAGCAGCCTCACCTTGTTAATCCATATCAGTCCTGGTATTTGATTGGAATCAATCTGCATTTCCAACCAAGGCCTCATGCGCATTCTTGACACTGGCATATTGGCTGTGAAAGAAGTAACAAACAGGTCAGCCAAACTCTCATCACTGTATTAACCACTCTGCAGTGTCGCCTCTCCCATACCCTCTGTGCTCAGCATTACCACCAGTGCAACCGAGAACTACTTTTCCAGTCTCAGCTCTCGCTCAGTGCCTCTCACCTGCTCCTGGAGGGAAGTGCTTCCTGCTTCGCCTGGCTCAGCTCCAAAACAGGGCTCAGGTTTGCCGAATTCGGCAGAGAGGCCGATGGCAGCAGGGGGTGTTCAGCCCGTGCTGCGTGGGACCGGCCAGACCGGGGGGAGCCCGGCTCCGACCCCGTTCTGGGAAGGAACCTCCTGCACAGCACCACGACTGGGTGCGGGTGTCCCCCCGCTCTACAAGCCACGGAGAGGCACAGACTGCACAATCCCCTTCTCAAAAGTTTATTATTAATTAAGTTGCGCAAGGCCCTGCCGCAGGCGGGGATCCCCAATTCCACCACGACCCCTCCCGAGCAGGGGCGCCCATGGCTGCCGCTGCAGCGACCGGCCCTCCCGGCGCTTCCTTTGCACAAATAATTTCCTGTTTGCGATGTTTTTCCAAGACGAACAGCCCAAGATGGCCCAAACAACACTTTTCTAACTTTCAGCAGCAACCTGCTCGGCAGGGGAGGGACGAGGTCCCGGAGAGTGCCTGCCCTGGGCAAGGGTCTGCCAAGGGCTGCCCCGAGCAGCGGGGCTCGGGCAGTCCGCTCGCCCCGGGCTCCTCGGCCGGCGCGTAGGGCCAGCCGGGCCAGCCCGTCCCCTCCCAGGACTTGCGCGCCGCTGCCCGCAGCAGGGATGCGCGATGCCCACCCCGACGGCCGCCGGGGCGATGCGCCCGCTGCGCCTCCAGAACGCCTCCGCACGGCAGAGGCCGGCGCTGCCGCCTCCTGCCCCGCAGAGCGGAGCCGCGCCGTGCCCCGGCACCGCTCCCACGGACCCTGCGGGACGCCTTCTCCTGGAACCGCCCTGCTGCGCCAAGTGCGGGACTGACGGTGGGACGGGACGGGACGGGACAGGATAGCATAGCATAGCACAGCATAGCATAGCATAGCATAGCATAGCATAGCATAGCATAGCATAGCATAGCATAGCATNGCCAATCGGCGCCGCGGCGAGGGCCGGCCGCGCCCGTCATTGGCGGCCGCCGCAGCATCACTTCGGGGAAATCACGCTGTTGTAGCACCAGCGGCCCGGGGGGGCGCGGCTCCCCCGCCGCCAGCCCCGCCCCGCCCGGCCGCCAGCCCGCGCACTCCCCGCGGGCGGATCCAGCACCGGCCCGCGGGCGGATCCGGNTGTGCAAACGTGTGCCGAGCCGAGCCGTGGGTTCCCCGGCTGATGCGCACCCGCCGCCTCCCGCCCGGCTCTGACCGCCGCCGGCCGCGCCCGTGGGTATAACGCGGAGGCTCCGGGATTCCCCGCGCCCGGGCCCGGCCTTTAACCGGCCAATCGGCGCCGCGGCGAGGGGCGGACGCGCCCGTCATTGGCGGCCGCCGCAGCATCACTTCGGGGAAATCACGCTGTTGTAGCACCAGCGGCCACCGAGCCTCGGGGCATCCAGCCCCTGTCCCACGGAGCGATCCAGTCTCTGTCCCATGGAGCGATCCAGTCCCTGTCCCATAGAGGCAGCCAGTCCCTGTCCCGTGGAGGGACACAGTCCCCGTCTCCCCAAGGGATCCAGGCCCCGTCCCATAGAGGGATGTAGCCCCCGTCTCACGGAGGGATCTAGCCCCCTTAGGGAGAGACGGTGGAGTTGCCAAAGCAATTCCTGTGCATCTAAACTAGGGACCAGCGTGTGGCAGGTACCCGCCTGGCCTCAGCAGACCAGTGGCAGGACAAGGGGGAATGGCTTCACGCTGACAGAGGATAGGTTCAGATTAGATATTAAAAAGAAATTCTTCCCTGTGAGGGTGGTGAGGCCCTGCAACAGGTTGCCCAGAGGGGATGTCCCATCCCTGCAAGTGTACAGGGATAGGTTGGGTGGGGCTTGGAGCAACCTGGTCTGGTGGAAGGTGTCCTTATCACAAGGTGTTGGCACCTTTAAGGTCCCTTCCAATCCAAACCATCCTGGGATTCTGTGATTCTATGATAAAGGGTGACCAATGGTATTGTTCCCTCTTACCTCTCTTGGATGAAGCCTGAGGAAGGGAAATGGCAGCATGACAGAAGGCTACTGAAACCATCACGATTTCTCTTCAATCCACTGGAACTGTATGACAGGGAGTAGATTTTCACCCCATGTCTTCAAGGTGCATTCCTTTCAGCAGAATATTATAGCATTTTTAATTACTTCCATAATTTCGAGGAAGGTTTGTAGTCATATGCAACAGGAAGTTCCATTGGGAGAGAAGTACAAAGACGCATGGGTGTCTGAGACAGGAGTGTGACATCAGCACACTGCCTGCCTGCTCTAGCAAGTTTTCTTTTTTTAACATAAAGATGAAAGAAAAGCCCCAACCTGGTTTTAAGTGCAGAGAAACACCCCGTAGGAGTCCCATGCTTTCTCTTATCTAATGTTTTTTTGTCTGCTTGCCACACTTGACTTGTGGTAGGATCCTCCAGTTGGGTCTTCACGCTGAGGGAGGCACCATTCCCAGTGAGCTTTCACCATAGGTAAAGATACAACATATCAGGTAAGTTAAACCAATAATCAAAGAATGAGAGGTATTAGATACTACTAGAAAATAGAAGGTAACATAAAAGTAGCCTGAAAAAGAGAAGACAGATGCTATTTGATGTTTCAGTGTAAATATCACCTGCAAAAATAGTCACACCACCTCTTATACAACCTAAATATTGACGAAAAAGGATTATGCGGATTGCTTTCAAGCTCCAGCCTCCCATGGTTTGCTTTCACCACTCACCCAGCTTTAGGAAAAATTAATTCTGAGCTTCCTGGTCTCATGGGCCAATGTTTGCACACACCGAATGTATCAAACACCTTAAATGACTGACTTTTGAACAGTAACTTTTTTTTGACCTCAGTACTGTTGAGACCCTTACTGGCTTTTCAGTCTCGGTCTTTGTCAGGAATTGACACCTGACACCAAACAAATAGACCTAGAGTAGAAATGCATGAAGGAAGGTTAACAGTCCCACCCCTGAATCACCTTTCTTCGGGTTTAAACCCAGATAGATCCTACTTAATCAAACTTAATTGACCTTTCTATCTGTCCCGTCCCACATCTGCATGGCATGTTTCCATGGAGCAGGACCTGCCGAGCCTGGGATGCCTTATATTTGTTTGCTATTTGCTATCGCTCCACTGAAACAAGGAAATAACAACTTGTGTCTCCACGTTGTCACTGTGTGCGAGACTCCCTTACACCACACTTACAAAGCCTTCTCCTTATTAAACTGACTCCTTCGTCTCATTTATCCCACTACACTAACCACCCTTTCAGCAACTCACCCAATGTGGCAAGAATATGCACTTAAATTTGTCACATATAAAAGTATAAAGAAGGAACAATCTGCACACCTGAGGGAGTCAGTAAATGGTTGGCCATAAAGCCCTTCTGCTCCACCCAGTTAATCACCCAAGAAGAATTGCCATAATGTCAACATCTCTATTCTCTGCAGAATCATAGCCCTGCTTCAGCTTTATTTCACAGGTATGAAATACCTTGGACACCCTTTTTCATATTCTCTCCATGAATTGCCAATTCCTGTGTTTTACCGGTAAGCTGAGATACAGAGAAGCAGATCACTGACATATTTTATCACATTTACTTGATCCAGGGAGATCCCAAGTCTAGGATTGATGAATGCAGAAGAAATATTTAATAGTATTTAGAACCAAATTCAATCCCAAACTGATCCTCCAGCAAGTTGTGCTTCTTATCCTGTAACATGTACCTCTGCCTCTCAACCAGTGCCCTGAGATAAGGAGCTCCTAGGAAGATTGTCATTTAAATGATGCAAAAAATGTGACCTGGATATCAGCCACGGAGCTCCTGGCATGGCCTGCAAGGAGGGAAGGTTATGGATCAGATACAGAGGCTAAACTCAGGTCTTTTTCCTCCGGCATCATTGCTCTTCTTGTTTAAGCAGCTCAGGATGGCTCTGATCCTGTGCTGCATGAAAGAAACCCTGGTTAATATAGAACCCTGTGTGCCATGGGGTGACCCTATGAGGCTCTGAACATCCAGAAACCCTGGGAGGAGCTGGAAGGTGAAGGGCAGAAAACAAGCACACTTTGGTGCAGACATGTTTGCAGATGTGGGTACAGACTCGAGAGCCACATTCACTTCCAGGTGAGCCTCAGGTTCTAAATCTCTAAAGTGTCTTGAGGGGAAAGAGGTTGAGCATTACACCAAGTGCTGATGACAGTCTTTGCTTTGAAGATTTTCCCTTCCCCTGCCTGTGAACCCAGCCAGGGGAGAAGGTCCACAGTGGGGAATCCGTGCTCTGACTATGGGGAGATGGGGAGATGGGGTTGGGGGCTGCCATAGAAAGCTGCCTGTGCTGACTTGGCAGTGAGTCCAGGGAGACAGCAGAGCCCCAGATCTGCATGCCCAGGCAGTATTTGTGTGGGGGGAGTGAACAACCACAGGATAGAGCAGGGGTTTGTGGAGGGGAAGAGTGGGAGCATGGTGAGAGGGAGCCTCTTATCTGTTTCCTCATGGCCCTCGCTGCTTCCTTCCATCTCTGCCTCAGGACCTTCCCATGCCCACCAGCCCGCAACAGCCCTTCCAGACCCCACTCTGGGAGGGTTTGTTTGTTCCTCCTTTCTACCTGCTTGAAGAGAAACCTGCCCTTTCTAATTCCCCCCCTGCCTCTGTCTCCTTTCCCCATCAACTCAGAACCAAATCTTCCTTTTTGGAGCGCTAACTGGGGCATAAAAAATGGGTGCAGAGCCATCCCTATCACCTCAGCATTGTCATGGTTCCCCACTAAGGAGCACCCAACCACTGTCACAGTTTGGTGACAGAGGTCATCTGCAGGCAGGCAGTGCCTGTTCCTCCCAAGGGCTTTCCAGGCTGCGAGGGGTTAATGCAGAGTGATTGTTTTCAGGAGCAGGGATGGAGTATCAGCCTTAAAAGCTGCCAAGGCAGACAACCAGAATTGGCTGCTTCTGGGTCAGTAGCTGTGAGGGTGCAGGGCTTGCTTTTTCCATTTCTTATAAATGCCTATTTTACAGAAAGGAAGTTTGGTTGAAGCACATGCAGGAGAATGAATGTCAGAAATGTTGAAACTCTGCCCAGTTGGCATGATGTAATCCCAGCAAGTGCTCTGATCTGCAGGCTACAGTAAATACATTTTGGGATGGGCCGTTTAGAGTTTCCTGGAATTGGAAAAACCTATCTCAAGACTCAAAATCATCCCAGTTCTTCCCAGTGATGGCACAGTGAATTTTTTAATTAAACCAAAAAGAGATTTTGTGTTTGTTTTGGTGGGAATAAAGGAAATTCCAAAAACTTCACTTGTGGTCTCGGACTTTCCCTGATTCTTACTTTCCTCTCCACCTTGCAGGAGGACACAGACATGTCATGAACAATTTGCTGAGGGAAGTCCTGTAAGCTGCAGGCACCTGGCAGCTCTGACAGATTTGCTAACAAGGGTGCACACCTGCAGCAGCCAGAGCTCCCTGAAAAAGGCCAAAGAGCCTCCGGCCTCTCCTGGTGCACGTAGGTCTTCACTCAGGGCACAGTGGGGCAGGTGGGGGACAGTCACGGGGCTGTGCTGACCCGGGGTGCCCTGGGGTCCTGGCATCCTGGCCAGTAACCCCCCAAGTCAAATGGGAGTCCATGCATTTTAGAAATTGCTGGAGTCCTGCCAGTGAAGCTGGGGCTGAGATCAGTAGAAAAAGAGACAGTTATGTTTCCAAGTTCTTTTATTTGCCCCTAGAATATCCATCTGAGAGTGGGACTGGACCTCCTGCCCAATTAGCCATCTGCAGAGCAGGAGTCGAGCCAAAGGGACAAGCAGCACGTGGTGGGCAAGAGTGGCTGTGCCTCTTGTCTGGCTCCTGGCTTGGAAAGTTTGCTCCATCCAGGACTGATTGGAAAAGGTGCCAAACTTCTCAGCAGTCAGAAGGGCAGGAGAGGCCAGTGCCTGTGGCTCCAGCCCTTCTCAGGGGTAGGCAGGAGCTGGCTGGGGGTTCATGGAGGCCACCCCCCACCTCCTGTCCAGCCCCTGCCTGCACCCTCCTGTCCCTGCCTGCACCCTCCTGCTGCCCTCCAGCAGCTCTAATGGGCCAGGGTACCTGCGAGCAGGAGGCAGGGAGACCCTGGGGATGGACTGTGGCCCTCCAGGAAAGTCAGCTGGAAGTGGAGGCTGCAGTGCAGTGACCTGTGAGTGTTTCAGCTCTGCTTCACCTTGGGAAGAACACCCATAATGACTGCTTTGTTTGAAATACTCTGTGCCGTCCTTGTGCAAAGAGGGTGCTGAGAAGGAAGTTCTTATAGACGCTGAGAAGTGCCTGGGCTGGTAAGATTAGTGCCATGAGAGGCCAAGGGATGGGAAGTGGAGGCAGGATGCTGTGGGAAGGTGGCTTGTCCCAGCTAGGATTCAGTGCAGGTGAACAGCAGGATGGGACCCTGGGCTGGGCTGGGCTGCTGGTCCCAGTGCTGAGGGTGACCATGATGGCATCAAAGATCTTTTAGGACCATAGAGAAGAGTGAAAAGCATGTGCTAAAACATCCAAGTTGTATTCCCTATATTTTAATTATTATTGATTGGCTTTTAACCTTGATGCCAACTGCAAACAGCTCTGCCCAGACACAGACCATGAGGGAGAACAGCAGCCATACTGGATAATACCACAATTTACACCAGCAAGACTCAGATTTGGTGCTTGAAAAACACCTGCCTGAGGCAGGTATGGTGCTCCTGTCCTGCCGGGGTCAGAGCAGTCACAGCAGATGCTTCTGGCTGTTGGTTTTTGATGCTCTCAAAGTGGGTGCTGTAAGCACTGGTTGTGTCCCCCCGAAGAAAAAAGGGAAATGACAAGTGACACATCCAGCTGGACGCTGGGGAGGGAACCCACTGTGGCTCAGCTGACGCTCTGCTGAGGGACAGTGGCAGATCTGCAGTGAGGGAAGGAGCTCTTGCAACCTTCTCCCCACCAAGGAATGGGGCACCCCTTGAGCAGCACCCATCGAGGGGGACCCTGGGGAAGGGACCAGCTGTCCCTCACAATTCCTTGTTCAAACTCATGGCCTTCCCCTGTTTGGTGGGAGTGATTTTTTCTGAAATAAGCACAGATTTAATTTTTTAATTATTATTTTTAACGTCCTCTGCTGTCCCAATGGAGACTCCCAGCCACGAACTCCTCAGCTGTGGCTGCAATCTCAGAGCAGAGGGGGTTTATTGTCCCCTCCCATTGGGTTTTTTTTGTCTCCCTTTCTTTGTGTGTCCCCCTTCTTTTTTTGTGTGCACCCCCTTTTTTTGTATTCCCTTTTTGTGTCCTTCTTTATTTTACGCCCCCACCTTTTTTGTGTCCCCCCTTTTTACGTCCCTCCTTTTTTTGCCTTTTTTGTTGCCTGTTTCTTTCGGCCTCTGTTTCTTTCGTCCCCTTTTTTGCCCTCCCTTTTTGTCCCCCTTTCTCTTTAATGCTTCCCCTCTTCCCCCTCTTTTTTTTTTCCCCTTAATTTTCCTGCCGCCGTTGTTTATGTGCCTTTATTTATTTATTTATTTACTTACTTACTTACGCGTTTCTTATTTTCCCCGATCCTCCTGCTCACCCTCGTTCCCCTCTTTCCCCTCCCATCCCATTTTCCCCGCACCCTCCTCCAGCCGTGTCCACTTTCGGTTTCCTGCGAGAGCGGCGGCGGCCGCAGCGGCTTCCCGGAATCGGCACTGCCGGGCGCGGCCGCGGGAGGGCGCCGGCGGGCCGGGACAGCGGGGACAGCGGGGACAGCCGGGATAGCCCGGGATAGCGGGGACAGCCGGGATAGCCCGGGATAGCCCGGGATAGCGGGGACAGCCGGGATAGCCCGGGATAACGGGGACAGCCGGGATAGCCCGGGATAGCCCGGCATAGCGGGGACAGCCGGGATAGCCCGGGATAACGGGGACAGCCGGGATAGCCCGGGACAGCGGGGATAGCGGGGACAGCGGGGACAACGGGGACAGCGGGGACAGCCGGGATAGCCCGGGATAACGGGGACAGCGGGGACAGCCGGGATAGTCCGGGATAGCCGGGACAGCGGGGATAGCCGGGATAGCGGGGGATAACGGGGACAGCGGGGATAGCCGGGATAGCGGGGGATAACGGGGACAGC
>VYZT01007693.1:58244-133549 GCA_013400735.1 Pomatostomus ruficeps | reverse complement strand
CTGAGCCCCGGCCGAGCGCGGAGAAGGAAATCAGAACTGATGAGTAATGCTGCTCGCCGGGTCAGTTCAAGTGTGAAATGGAAGTATTAAAGGTTAATTGAAGTTAGTGTTGTTTCACATTAAGGGTATGCTGTTTTTCCTGGGCGTGCTAGAAAAGATTTATATGTAAAATAGGAAAATTGCACACAATATTATATATAAATTATATAATATATATGTTATTATATTTAAAATATATATAGTCTAGAACCCCCTGGAATACTAGCATATACTGTTTATAATATATATTACACTTAAAATACAATAAATCATTATACATAACTCCGCACATATTTGTACTATCGATATGATTTTTTTCCCCTGGGCATGATAAAAAAGATAATTCTTTTGGACTTTCTGTATAAAGTCATAGTTATTAAAGTGCAGCTGGAGCAGTTCCCCCCTGAAGCAGGATCGAGGTGGGTCGGAGGGCAGGTGTCTGTAGTGGTCTGGGGGCACAGTGACCCTGACAGCGCTACCAGCACCTTTGGAGCTGTACTCAAAGACTACAACTTTTGGAGTTCAAAAGTTCCTCTTTTTTTTTTTTTTTTTTTTTTTTTTGCTGACCCTGAGCTCGTCCTGCTGACTCGTGCCAGCAGCGTGGTTCATTTTTTTTCTCGTGGATAGTTTCATCACGCCCCGCTCAGGCTTTGCGCGCTCGTTTCTCCTCACCGTTCCCGGGTGTTTTCCACGGCCCGCTGTAGCTGGAGCCAAACCAGCCCATTCCCTTTTCTCCACCTTTTGGCCCCTCCGAAGCGCACGCACTGAATCCAGGGACACCTGTCCGAGGAACTCCCCCGTGAGCACTCGCCTGCCTGGATTGAACCTGTCAGCGGCTGCAGCCGGGGTTCCACCGCTCTGCTGATGTCGCCTTGCTCTCTAGACAAGGACTTTGGGCTGTCACCTCCTTCCTGCTCCAGTGAAACCCGCGTTCACGCGGATGAACCCGGCGGACGGTGTCCCACGGGGACTGCCTTCCTCTGGGTGGCCCTGGGGGGACGGGGATTGCTGTGGGGGTGTGCTGAGCACCAACGGGACTTGGGCTCAGCTCGGGAATCGGAATCACTGCTAAATGGGGGACTCGAACGAAGGAGCTCTGCCCACCTGCGATTTTTTCCTGCCCAAAAGCTCCCGCGGGAGATGCATCGAGCATTTCTGGTCTCCTGTTGCCATCTACCGTCAGCCGCCCACCCCGTCCTCCTGCTCCTGTGCGGAGGCTGCTCTGCTTTGGGGATTCAGCTGCAGCAGAGTAAAGCGTCGGACAAATCAACGCCTCCACAAATAACTTATAAATAATAATTTTGCTGATTAACCCTTGTTTCACCAGCAATTGTTCCTGCTCTGCCCATCTTATGGAGAAATACCGTGAAAAGCTGTATTTTTCTTTCATAAAAGTTGGATAACACTAGAAAACACTGCGAAAATCAGCACTGATGTGGCAAGAAAATGTTTTGTTTCTGCATATTTGTTCTGTCATCACAGGATTCTCACCTGTCTTTCCCCCGTGCTCCCGAGGATGACCACGAAAAAGGAGCCGGGATGCTGAAACGTTGTACCAGGACATGTCTGACCCAGGATTTTGGAACACATTAAATCAAACCCTTGGCAACAGTGTGACCACAAGTGCCTGGCTCATGTGCTCAGCTTCTTCTTTCACCATGTCAGAATTGGTAGGTTTTGGAAGAAGCTTCTCCTATGATCAGAAAGACACTGGAGGAACCTACCTCTCTCTCTGACCAAAAACCTCTTCTCAATTCTGTTCTCATTTCTTTCTTCTGTGTTTATTTTTGTTAAAAGAAATTAATTTAGGCTGGGATATTTATAGAAAAAATGCAAACATCATCCAGGGAGCTAGAGAGAACATCTGAGCTTAGTTAGCTCTGTTACAGAGGTGGGTACCTTAATGGACTGTCTGGTTTTTAATTCATGCATCATTAGAAATAGCTTTCAGCAACGCATTTGCTCACTAATTTCCCTGACTGATAACTAGATTTCCTGAAGTGTGGGAATAGCTTGGAAGAAATCTGGGGGGGAAAGGGGTGGAGGCAAGGCAGAGGCAAACAGTTATTCACTTTATTAAAAGTAGTAAAAAGAAAGAATAAATATTTTCTCCAAAATACTTTTGTCTATAAAATACAACATAATTTAATTGTCACAATAGAAATAAATTCGTACTGATCTAAACAGTTCTATCCATTAACATTATAAAAACCCCATTAATTCTCTAAGTTATATATTCAAATCCTTAAAAATCTTTAGCTGTCGAATTTACCCTGCTGTACCGAAGCTGCAGATAGAGGAAAACCTCAGGATGTGTTTCTCAGTGCTGGTGGAATAAGGAGGTTCTGTGAGAGCAGTAATACTCTCCAGTAGGAATCTGACCTTAAACCTGTACAATGGGAAGATCCCCAACCCATATCGCTATCGTCCTCTGCACTGGCCCGGTCTGGTTTCAAAGAAAGGCAAAAAGGGGGTATATTCGTGTCCCGGCTCATCTGTCACTCGGTGCTGGTGGCACAGCAAGACCCGCGGGGCCAGGCAAGGGTCGGAGGAGCCGCGTGCTGTGAGCCAACCGCTTCTGCTCACACCCGCCCCTGTTCAGCCTCCCCGTGACTCAGAAATTAACTCCAGGAAAAACACAAACGCTTTATGGCCGGTCAGGTCCTTCTGTAATCCCCTGCACGATTTGGTTTATCAAGCATTTCAATTTTCGTCTCGAAATACAAATGCCATTTTGCCGCCAATACTTTGAGATGCCGAACACGAACCAGTGCAGCACCACTGCAAGTGAAGGTGTGCCCTGCCAGATTTTAACACAAAGGAAAAACACTTTAAGAACTTAAACAAGGAAAGATTTTACTGCTCATATAAATTTACAGCAATTGTAGAAACTTCTAACACTGCACTCTTGTGTTTTTTAATACATTTCGGATGAATGTCATCAGCTTTTTAATAAATATTGTTGTGCTTCTTCTTTCTGTATCACATTTCCCCTGAAAAAAGAATCAAGAAAATGAAATTGCTTAATATTTAATCATTATTTAGAGCTTTTTAATATCAAAATAATTTTATAAATGATAAAATTTTTCTTTAATTTGCTTATCACACATGTGAATCCTTATTTTAGAGGTGGATCAAGCTGAGTATTAGAACAAGGGAAGGATATAAACATGATATACTGCCAGGATTTATTCTTCCATGTACTAAAAATAAGACAGTACAGAAATTACTTGCTTTTGTAGATGTAAAGACTCATTGTGAATTATAGATCTTATTTTGTTACATCTCTGCTGTATGATCTCTGGTAGACAGCAAATAAATTCCTACCTCTTTTTTCAGGCTTGGCATGAGCCATTGCTTCAGTCTTTCAAATTTTTGGAAAAAAGCACTGAATTTTTTCATAGCTGGATTATTTTTCAGCTGTTCTGTTCCTTCAAAAATTGTGCTGATACAATTCACATCCTAAGATGTAAGAAACAGAAAAATTGAGATACCAGAATTCATAACCACAAGCTACAATGAGTTTATTAAAAATCATCATGACTTTTGCCCAGCTGCCTGGGTGGCAAATTCATTCTTACTGACTTTTGGGCTCGAGTTTTCAAATAACTTAGGTGAGTGTGTTCATCTGCTGTACACATTTATTTACTCTGTAGACAGAAGCCTGGCAAAGGACAGTGTCTGGTGTGTTTTGTAATGTCCAGATGAAATATGTTATTGTCCAAAGTCGCAGCCCTGCCTCTTCTGCAGCTGGTTTGATTTCTCACATCTGCTCCTATCTCTCCAACAAAAGAGAAAGAAAACAAATGAACTTGAAGCTACTCTGAAAATTAACCTGTGTGACAACTGACACCTGCGTGGCAAGACAGATGGGCAAAATGGTCACCCTCTCATTTGCTGGCCCTTGTCCCATCCCAGTGGTGGCTGTGCTGGTCCTCTGCCACAAGCAGTCACTGGCTTTGGTCTCCGAGACCTCGTGGCCTGGACGAGGCCCCTAGAAGGGGGAGAAGGGATGTGGGATGGAAGCCAAGCAAAGACTGATGATGGTCAAGCTCTCCAGAGTGTGGTTGTTTTGGAAGAAATCAGCTAAACTCACAAAGAAGGAAAAAAGGAGAGGACGCAACCAACAGTGGCAGGAACAGATTTGAGCATTATGGGAGAAGAAAGTGATGAAAAACGAATGAAAACCTAATCATTGAAGACTGGGGAAATGCAAGCAGCTGCTGAAGGTCAGCATTGCACCCATGATGCTCTTGACCAACGTGTACCTCCTGTTAGTCGTTCCTGGATGCAGCACAATGAGTAAGATCATCTCTCCCACAGCCGTGCTTGGGAAGCCCCACGCTCCTGCCACCAACAAACAGCAAACACAGAGACACCAAGGAGTCTCTGTCACCTCTGGACCCACAGAACAGGTGAGAGGGAAGCAGCTCTTCCTCCCAGAGGAGAGCTGGGCACTGGCACAGTGCCTTATGGTGGCACCCCAGGGACCTCATTAGGGAAAGGGACAAAGGAGCTGCCACCACTGAGCACTGCTGATTCTGCTCAGAACCTCAGAGCTGAAACCAGCCCAAGCCCCAGCCTAGGAAGAGAGCTCCTCCAGACAGGATTCAGAGGGAAGTGACATAGCTGGGAACTTTACAAGGAATGGGCTGGATTGAGATGGAATGAGATGGAAACCCCCACCCTCCCACAGCTAGTTTAGGGCAAAAATGGGAATTATTCTGCTTCTTTAATAAATCAATGACTCAGACTACATTTCCACAAACAGCCATCTGACCACACTATTAGCAGAAGGGCTCTGTGCTGGGCAGTGGTCTCTGGAAACTAAGATTCTAGTAGATGCACAGCAAAGAAAAAATCCTCATTAACAGTGTCTGCATGACGAGGGAATCATTAAAAGTTATCTGAGAAAGAAAATCTGAGAGGGGACAGGAGAAATTTATTGGAGATGCAAAAGAAGGGAAGTTTGATCTTTAAGACAAACCCTGTTCATGGACACCCAGTCATGGTGTCTTGTTCAGGGGGCATGAACACCATCCTTCAGAGCAGATGAGGTTAATATATTATTTAATCCCCTAACTGATCATAAGGATATGAAAAGCCATTTCTAGAAATGGACTAAATTAAGTAGACTAAACAGAAGAATTCTTCAGACACACAAGCAGGAAGTGTGACTGTGTTCTCTCCGTTTTAGCTGTATTTCATTCAGAAAGCTGATTCAGAAAATCATTCCATGTGTGTGAGTTCTGCAGGAGATTTACAAAAACATAGAACAAGTATAGTTACTGACCTTTTATATTACAGCATCTTCTTTTGACTCATCATTTGATTGGTTTTAATAATGTTTTATACCTAATGACACTTTATATCTTATAATTAATTTTATATCTTATAATAGCTACACTTAAAGTAATTGTTTGCTCTTAAATACAAATAGAATATTTTAGGAGACAACAATTTAAGAACTATGTCAATTTCCAGTGAAGAAATTAACCAAAAAAGTTATTTTTATTTTAAAAAGCTTTTACTTACCTCTATATTGTCTGGAGTTTCAATCCTCAGAATCTGAAAAATAACATATTAATTCAGCCTTTCAAATATCTTCTTCATTAACACTGATAAAAATATAATAGATAAAAACATAGATTGTTTTACTTTCAAAAAAAGTCAAATATTCAAGAACAAGAGGATTCAGTATATTAAATTCTAGATTAGAAAAATGGAAATTGAATTTACCTGGGTGTCCTTTGTCATCACCTCACACATTTGCTGTAGTAGTGTCAGTAATTCAGCCATGCTGCTCATCTGGGGAGCAGCAGAGATGCCTGCAGCCAGCAAAAGAAGGTAGAGATGGGCCTTCATCCTCCTGATGCACTCAGAGGACCTGGAAATGGTTCTGGACCAGTCCTCTATTATTTTATGGTCTCTACAAGGAAATAACTGTTTAGGTTGAATTTTAAAACTGGCAAAAAAAAAAAAAAAACAACCCAACCGAAAAAAACCACCAAGGAAAAAACCCCTATTCATTGAGACTTTCTGGAAGAGAGAGGTTCCAGTAAATTTGGTGTTTAATCTTGGGACACCCTCCTTATCCAGTCAGCTTTTCCATGGAAAGTACGTAGTAAGTATATATGGAGTGGTTTTTCAACTTGAACATTAGTAAAACATAGAATGACCAAATCATGACCGAGCAGACGCTATCTTCAAAGCACTTCTCTAGAAATCAAAGCTTCTGCGATAACAGAGTGTGATCATCTGCTAGACAATAGGAAAAAGACTGGTATAAGTAAAACTCCCCAGCAAAACCCCATGAAAAATATGTGGCCCATTGCCTAGAAAGGAAAAATTACAGCACTTGTGCAATACTTGTGGCAAAATTTTGACAAATGCAGGTGTTCTG
Organism: Pomatostomus ruficeps; assembly: GCA_013400735.1. Taxonomy (NCBI): domain Eukaryota; kingdom Metazoa; phylum Chordata; class Aves; order Passeriformes; family Timaliidae; genus Pomatostomus; species Pomatostomus ruficeps. The sequence goes on along the minus strand of VYZT01007693.1, from coordinate 127,107 downwards.
TAAGAGTTAATTAATTTACAGCAGGAGAAGCCACTACCCTGGAGCATCAGGGTGGCCCTGGGGATGGGCACAGCAAAGTGGCCCTTTTTAGGTGGAAAGGAGGGATGCAGGGTGTCTTTAGTGCATCAGCCCAGACCCCATGAGCACAGTTGGTGGCTCAGAGCTGATTTTGTGTCAGGACAGTGGTTCCCCCCCCTTACTGCCCCATTGTCTGGCCAGGAGCTGGCAAGGGGGAAGACCACCAGGTTTGCAAGGGTCCAGTTTAACTAAGGTCTTCATTCATTGGAGGCATTGCGGCATGTTAACTGGCCAAATCAGCCAGTGACTTGTGTTTCCCTTTTTCCTGGAAGCTGGAAAAGCTCCTGTTTTACTTCCTTTAAAAAGCATGATGTTATATTACAGAGCTGAAGGCAGCGGCCACAGTGGCTGCAGTGCAGCCCCGTATCTAGAGCCAGGCAAGGGCAGATCGACTGGTTCTGCTCGTGGGGTCTGAGGCTGCAGCGTTTCAGAGTAAGCATCTCAATATCTCAATACTTTGAATTGGGGAAGTCAAAAGTCAGTAGTGGTTATGTGGCTTAGCTCAAGGTAGCCTGCAAGCTGGCTGCTGCCTGCTTTGCTCTGTCTGTCATCTCTAACAAGGCGAGGGTTTCTTCCACACTTCATGCTTATTTGTAGAACTTTCTTATCACACAGCTCTGAGGATCGTATCCTTGTAGGAATGTGGCAAGTAATAAGGAACAAATTTTTTACAATGAGGAGATAAAACACTGGCACAGATTATCAGGAAAAGCCTCATCCCTGGAAATGCAAGACCAAGGCTGGATGGGGGTCTGAGCAACCTGGTCTAGTGGAAGGTGTCCCTGCCTATGGCATGGGGTTTGGAACTGGATGGTCTTTAAGACTTCTTCCAATTCAAACAACTGTGGTTGTGTGGACTGTGCACAAGTGCATCTCTGAGAGACACAAAGGCAAAGAACCTGCCTGGCACTACAAGTTGCCCTTGGGCTGAATTTGTAAGCCATACAACTGAAAAGATTAAGCCCCACTCGGTTCACTGTGTTTTTGGAGTTTCACAGCTTGCTTCCTTTGGTGTCCTTCAAAATCACACTGGTTTTTCAGGCAAAGCCTCCTCTCCCCTTTGGCTGGTACCAGGGCTGCACCTGCCAGCCAGGTTGAGATTCAACCCCACCATTAGAGACCTCTGCGGGCAACTCAGTTTTTACTCAAGGTTTGTTGGAAAACCCCACTTTTTTCACCTTTTCCTTGGCTGACATTTGGCCCAACCACTGTAGCACGATGGTTCCCATCCCCACTGCAAAGGACTGCCCGTGGGACTGCTGGACACTTCTGTGTCCCTCCCACCTCTGACCTCCCTGTGCCGGGGCTGCTCAGCGCAGAGAATGCATCTGTCTCCAATTCTATTCCTGGCCGGTGCAACTGCCAACAGATTTTGCCTCAGGATTTTTCTTTTCCTCCCTCTCTTGCATTTGGTATTTGTGGCCACTTCTGCAGAATCCCAGCACGGTCCCAGAACATTGTATGGCCTGTATGACTGTTTGTTTTCCTTTGATAAACTTAGTCCACAGGAGACAATTTCCAGTTCCTAAGAATTCGCGAGTATTTTTTGTTAAACATAGAAGTAGCATGACCCAGTCTTTCACCTTTCTCCAGCTCCAAAGGAACAAGATTGGTCCTTCACTGCTTGCTGTTTTAACACTCTCTCTTCCTGTGACATATTCCAAAATCACTGTACTTTTCAATGCAGGGATTTTTCCTTTTCCCCTTTTCCTTCACTTTTTTCCCTATTTTGCTTGAGTAACAGAACTGCTCAAGTACCTGTTTTTGTCTCTAAACTGGCTCAGTCCCCCTACACAAACCACAGTCCCATCTCCTGACAGATTCTGACAGATTCATTATTGTACAGATGGTTTGGGGTTTTGTTTTTAACATGAATGCAAGGTTAAGAAGCTGAAGGACGATGTAAGAAAAAAATAGGGTAATGTAAGCAACAGGTCCTGACCTCAATACTGTACATTTCTGGTTCCTGTAGTTCTGGACTTTGTCTGATCTGGGAGTATGAGCAAAGTGAAGGCACCAAAAACATGAACAGAATTGGTAGGAATAGGAATCAGAATAAGCAAAGACAATATTTCAGAAGAAACTCTGGAGACTGGAGTAACAGACAGCAAGTGGAAATCCACACTGCTGTATTTATCCAAAGTGTCTCTATTTCAATTTGAAATGATCAGGAGTATGGATGTAAATAATCTCATTAATAATTTAATTCATTACTTTTGATACTAATGAAAAAGGCATTTCAGTGGGATTCAGGGTGTGATAAATGCTCACATTAGAGCTGATTTAGGAATATTATTCAAGAAAATAATCAGATGATGCTGAGTGTGAAAACAAAGTTATCCTAAAGGCTGTGGAAGATGCTGCTGATGCCAGCTAGATCATCCCAGGCAAGGGCTTCTTTGCATCAAGAAATGGTGATGCCTCCTGTAGGTATGTGCCTGCATTAGGCTGATGGCCTCAGTGAATGCCTTGTAAGAACTGAGCTGCAACTCTGTAGGAGCTGATTTTGCTCCTTCATCTACATACATGTGAAGTTACAATGCTCAGATAAGGTTTCTTTACTGATGTGAGTACAAAATACAGTGCTCTTATGGTGCAGTATCTTGTGCCTCCCCAGCCTGCCAGGCTCAAGAACGTGGAAATTTCTGGAAAACAAGGAACAACTCCTGCAGAGATGCTCTGGAATGCTTTCTCACAGTGCTTATGTTTCAATATTTTGTGCTGGGAACTTAATTTAAAGCAACCAATTTGAAATGGAGTTTTCTCTTATCCTGACAAATTTTCTGGTCCTCAAATTCATCCAATCTCCTGGGGTTGTAAAAACTGTTTTAACCTTTAGTGATACTCTCATTTGTAACAGACAGTAATGGAGAGAAGCCAGGTGAGTGCAAAAAGCACGTCACCAGGAGGGAGTCATATTCACCATATTTAACAAATGACTTTTTAGTTTTTTTGCTGTCTTCCAGGAGTACATGTCCCTTGTGAGGGTGGCTGACACAGCAAGGTACATGTGCATGTCTGGATGCTCTAGCAGTGGGCTGAACTCCTGCTTCCTGCAATGGACAGCAAAGATAAATGCCTGGATTTTGTTCTTGCACTCCGAAGTAGTGCTGATCCCTCGTGCTGCTCCTGGAGCACCTCTGCCCCAAAACTTCCCCGGTGATTCTTCAAAGGCCAGTTCCAAGCCAGGGAAATTGTGAAATTTAGTGAAGACTGATTTTGACCTAAATTACATGAAATGAAACCTTTCACTAGGAAACAAGCTGCTGGGAGGAATTTTGTTTGCAGTTTTGTGACAGTCTGTGGGAGTGACTGCTTTCTGGAAACAATATGTTCAATATATGGTCAGGTTTTTCATAGCTCCCTTACTATAGAGCAAAACAAAGGCAGAAGAGAAAAGACAAAGGAGGGAACTGTTGCTCCAGACTCAGCCAAAACTCATGGAACTGTGGATGTCATCTGCTGCTTGCTCTCTGCCCTGGGCTGGAGAAAAGGCACAACTGCTGGCTGGCCCAGACCGTATTAGAAAGCTTTTAAGCACCATGGGAAATGCCAGCGGAATGGTAGCCAGAATAGTGAAATGTTTTAAGAAAAAACCCTAATCCATTGTCATGTAGCTCCCTGAAGTGCCAAGGCAGAGGAACAGTGGTGGGATGCTTATAGTTTCAGATCTCAGGACTTCCTTCTGGCAGCTTTAGCATCTCTTCTGTTCTCTAAAATCCTCTAGCATCCCTCACCAGAAAATGCAACTTGTCGGAGCTCCGAAACCTGTGATTATGATTTTTGCAGCCTAAACCACTCAGTATATTTGTCCCTAAATGTTTTGTTCTTTGTTTTCTTATTTTTGCTGTGGCAGTGACGTGCTGGGTTTCAGTCCCACAGCATCACACCCTGCAGCAGGAGCCTGCCTCAGTGCCAGGTGCCCTCTGCACTCAGCGAGACCTTCCCAGGAGCAGGCTCTGCCTCATATTGGGTGGTTATTTTGCCTGTATATCCTCAAAATGAAAGTCTTAAAAGGCTTTTCCTCTTCACTCACAGGGTAAACAGCATTGTGTATATTGCACGTGAATTTTAAACCTTGTACAGCCAGTCTTGCAACTTCCTCTGCTCTTGTGCGTGCAGCCTTTCCCTGCCAGGGCTCCTAAAAACTGTCTTTGTGTACCAAGATGACTCTGGTTTGAAAGAGCACCTTTCTTTTCTCTTTTTAAATGACTTTTCAATAGGTTGACAGCATGGTAAATGGATAATGAACCATGTTGGCAGCACGCTAAAAATCCATTTCTGCCACTCAGGCTATTTTAGAATGCTCCCAAGGACTCTAAATTGTTTTATAATCCTCACACTGCTATTTCTGAAGAGCACAGGGCATAAAACAAGAATTATATGTGCTCCAAACTCTTAATTTGTGCTAATGTAGGAAGTAAAGCACATCTAGAAGAACAAAATGGAAAGAAAGGAGATTTTGCTGTGTGGATGGACCCACTGCAAGGTAATGAGATGGAGCAGTGAAAGAATACTCTTTAAAGTATGAGCTGACCTTATGTAAAGTTGCATAATTGTAATTAGATATGTCTTCTGCTTAATTAGTTAATTAAGCTCCACTGTGGTCATTTAAGCAATTAGTAGCATTTGTCTGTTCTTGTCTTGTGAGGTTTAGCTTGGTGTGGGGAGCAGTATTGTCCCCCACGCAGGTACAGCACATTATAGCTCACACTTTTAGCAGGTTTTAGTATGTTTTGGAAGGCAAATGAGTTCTTAGCATGACCTGTGTTAATATTACAATCACTCAGCAATGGTTGGTTGAAAGGGGTTTGTTTTGATCAAGATTATAGAGTTTCTGCAAACTTTGTGGTAAAATGCTGCCTTTGCTCCTTTTCAGTTTTATGCAGGAACAGGAGTGAAACATAAAATACTAGAAAAAAAGTGATGCTTTCCATCCTTGCCTCAATTTTAGCAACCATGAGTCATTTACTGTTAGTTGTGAGAGCTGATGTCCAAGTACTTAAATATCTCCTCTGTGTGAGACAGGTTTCCCAGGTTCTTGTTTTTTTCTGGATGCATTTTTGATTCCTTGGGAGCTGTGTCAGAACAGCTCTGTTTAGAGAGGTGCCTTCTCATGTTTGCCCATTCAGAGTTCGTTGTTTTGCTCTTGTCTGCTCTTGCTAAACCTCCAGCTGTTGCTCTGACTTTGTAGTGTTCAGTGTTTTCTTCTTGTGATATTTTTAGACTTTCTGTATCATGGCCATGGCTCGTTTCTTTTAGCAATTATCTATGTTTTCCTAAACTATATCTGTGTTTGTGAATTCTAGTATACTGGGCAGAAAAATATGATTGACAAATACTTTAACCAAGTAGATTATAAGAGGTGGTGATTTCTACCTCCAATCCACAGTGATGTGTGAAAACATATAAATAAAAGTCGGAGGGCTCTGCCCTCTCTCTTCCTGCTCTCTCTCCTGCTGCGTCTGTGTGTTCTTTGTGTGGCTCTCCTTCAGGCCCTCGTCCTAGCAGGCCTGCCTGGGGAGTGCCATATCCGGCAGTGACTAACGGCATGGGCATGGCCTTATGGAACAGCATTCTCCAGGTTTCTTCTTTGCCCCTTTCTTTGTTTGCTCTGGATAAGATTTATTCCATTTAAGACTGACTGGATTAGCCACTGTCACACTGCTAATACCAATGTCTGGATTCATCCTGGCTTTTCTCGGTCACCAAGATGGAAATCTCTTTGCTGTGTACCCTTTCATTTCTTGTAAAATCCTGTCTATCTGCTACAATCATCTCAAACCGGATGGTTCCTTGGACATAACTATGCTCAATTACTTAATCCTATTGTTTATTTCAGTAGAAAGGGGCTACGACTTCCCCAAAATACATCTATGCCAAGTAATTTTCATTTAAAAGTTACACAATGTCTAGCTGGGCAGGTCCTCGAATTGCTTCATGCCACAAAAGCCAGTTTAGTGGCTCCACTGCATTTCATTTGGAATTAAGTGCATGCTTCCATACACTAGCAAAAGTGTCGTTTTCCTCCGACACTTCAGGTTCTAGAAAAATGTCATATTTTTATTTAGGAAAAGGGACATGTAAACACATTCTTCACTTCATAAAAAATACAGCTTTAGGCAATTGTGAGAAGAAAAACCAACCAACCAAATCCAGCCTAAATTAGACAACCTTGGCTACCACCGTTTCTGTTTGATAATTATCACTATATTTCTATGGCAATAATCCAGAGACCTGTTCAGGGTTTCATTTTGGCTTGTCACTGAGCCAACAACACTAATTCCTGATTCTACCACAACATTTGAAGACACCATGGGTTGAAAATAATTTTGGAGTAACATTAAAATAAATATGATCTGCTCGCACACTAAATATATTAAGTAAATAAAGAATGCGTATCATGCAGATACACTGCTCTGCAATTATGGTGTAGAAGTACAGGGAAACACCTTGTTCTCACACTTAATGATGCACATACTTAAAAGACAGCCTTCTCTCCTTTTTATTCCTGCCTTCAGATGATAAATATTTGACAATTTTATAAGTGCCTGCAGAAGAGCACATCAATGGATCTGACTCTTAGTGTGTATATTTTTTGATTTCACTCATATAGCCTTGACTTACGCTCTTGTTATTATAGTGCAGAACCCCCACAATATAATTAGTAATTTTATGTCCTTTTATTCATGATCTCTTTGGACATTAGGTCTCTGTACAAATATAAAAGCTCTTTATAAATTAAATAAATATGTTAATAATTGCAATAAGACATAAATATCTGATGATTCATACATGAAACATTCATGTCAGCATTGTGCTGTCTCTTTGTGGTGCTCTGTCTTCCATCAGAACCAGCTCTAGTGTTGGGTAAGAGGTGTCTCCAAGTATTTGGGGTTCCAACACCTGTCATCAGGACTCCAAGCAGTTCTCGTGTACCATCTGGAAGTATCTCATGAAGCACTTCAGGGCTCTATCTCCGAGCAGCTCTATCGTCTGACAGGATGTGGAGTTCTCAGGCTGCTACAATAATGATAACAGCAACAGGTAATAGTCAAAATAAGGGAGGAAATTAGAAGAACATATTGCTGAGAAGCTGTTGGTGGTTGTTCAAGGGGATGTTTAATCAAAAGGAAAGAGAGAACTGCATGAATGAAGAGAGAGAAGACATTGGAGTATTGGGAATACTTCTTTCTGGCTGACTTTGCTTACTGAGATGTGGCTTAGGGCCTTTTCGTATCAGTGTCCTGGTTAATGACAAGTCCCAGGATTTGTCTACAGGTGATGCATCTTTTAGGAAACTCTAACTCCTACCCAGACTCTATGAATTCAGGTGTTTCCCATAAAACCACTGCTGAGCAGCAGCCATAATGCTCAACATTGTGAAACTAAACTAAGGGTATGCAGAGATGGCATCAAAATTTTGCTGTTGACTTTAGCTGGCCAGGATGTTGAGATGATTAATTTCTTGTTTTGAAAACAAATGAGTGGTACATTCACACAATTTCATATTTTTACTCAGGGTGTCCCTAATCCAGCCAGGGGAGTTGGAACTAGATGAGCTTTAAGGATCCTTCCAACCCAAACCATTCCATGACTATAAATAATAGATGAGAAACTTACAGTATCTGTTTTCTTTAAAGTTGATGTTATGTGAGCCACGTTTCTCTCCATCAGAGAAATATTGGTTCTTGCTGGATTATTCTGAAAGGAAACTTTCAATCCTTGTATGGTTCTTTCAAGTTGACAGGGAATATGACTGCACTAAAAAAAACACCAAAACAATATATTCTCCCAAATGAATTAACTTTTATCTTTCAGTAAATTCAATAACTATTTGCACGCATAGCAGAAACAGAAATTACCTATTGTCTACTCTATTTCTGTGCAAATACAGAAAGAGGCTCTTTCCTATGTTTTCTGGGGTTTGATAAAAAAATCTACAGCAGAGAAAAGAAACACATTTTTAAAATTTTTATAAAGGAAAATAGAGAAATGAATTGTAAAAGCAGACTAAAATCCACTGGGGTTGCAGTTTTATCAAAACCACACTGAGTAGCCCGAGGATGTTAGGATCTGCCAATTCCCTCTCCCAGCTTCATCTCCCACACAGGACAGAGGCACTGTACCCCTCTGTCCATACCTTAACCTTCTTTAAAGCTGCACGCTCTAAACATTTCTTCCTCTAAAACAATAGGCTGGCTGTTCTTAATTATTTTTCATGAACCTTTTTTCAGTTGACAGAACCTGAGAAATCTGCAGACCACAAACTGAAACCTCTGATCAACAGGGTTGTGGGCAACAACTTCTTGTGCCAACAAATTGCTTCCTTCAGACACAAACTTCATGGTGCTTTATATGACTCCATTAATTTGTTTGCCAAGAGGTAAGAACATTCTAGTGCTTCCCGTGCTAACCCTATTTACCAGCTTTGGTTCTAAATGACAGCAGGTGATGTTCAGGGTCTGCACCTCATGCAGGAATGTTGAGAACAGCCTCAGGAGTAATCTCTCTGCAAGAACTCCTGAGATTGCCTTCAGCAGGAATACAACCAAGTCTCAGAGACCATGGTCACAGAATTGCTTATTTATTTCCATAGCTTTCCATACAAGGAAGTTCACAGAATTTGACAGACCTGCCCATGAACCATTGGCATAAGTATTCCCTCCTAGTGAGATTCGGTCTTTTTTAGTAGTCTAACTTTCTTTCCCTCAAGATCTGCTACAAAGCATCACCATTTTTCAAATAATTAACAACAGCAGAATAAAGATGTTTGAAATTCTTACCTGAAATTTCCCCTTGGGTACAGAAAGAAAGATCTAAAATTTTTAAAAAGAATATACTGTTAGAAGGTATTTCTCCTCTAATTGACTGCCACATTGTTAAACATCTCTAACTACATATCATCTTCATCAGGTTTTCTATTTCTGAACTTCCTTTGGTGAAACAATTACAGCACCAGCTTCTGAGGAAAGCTTGTCACGCAGTGCCTTGAGCATCTCAACTTTAACAAACAAAACACAGGACATGCAAACTAGAGCTGAAACCAGCCCAGATTTCATTTTATATTTCCATCAAAAGAACTGTAGGAAATGTAGAAAAAGAGATAACGACCCACCTCTTTGTTTGCTAGAGCCACTAGATCCTTCAGGTTTGCTTGAAATTCTTCTATTGCACCTCCCATTGAGCCAGGTAAGCAGCAACTCAGCAAGAAGATACAGAGCAACAGCATTTTGGCTTCAAGGAAAGCTGTGTTTGATTTATGCACCATATGCTGCCTATATATACCCGCGTACACCTTGAATACTAGATGAAAGGGAAAGTTTTCTCATATAGGAAAAGGTACAAGACCATAGTGTGAGTTATCATAGGCACTGTGGGATGCCTCACTGGGGAGAGGTTGGGGGTTTCCTTCCTTCTGACATCAAGTAAGGGGAAAATACCTTTGTGGATAAGAGATGTCATTTTCTTAAATGATATCAAAAACTCATCACAGGAAATAGGAGCATTCCTTCTATAACACAGATCTTTATATGGTTCTTTTCTTACTTTTGCATTACATAATCAGAGAGATGGAGATCTGAAAAGCTATGTAGTTTTTACATCCCACTCAGTAATATGCCATCCTTTGTTCAGTGGGATTTTCTAACATGAACTGCAGTTCAAGCCGAGTAAAAAATGCCTGCAACTTCTTAGACATACACAGATCCTAACACCACTTAACCAGTTTGGAGTCTTTACCCTTTCACTGTTTGGGGAAATTCAGCATAGAACACAAGGCTGGAAAAGGCATGGGTTTCACTGACAGCCTCGCAGTAAAATCATGGCAGGTATTAATGGCTGGAATTAGCTGTCCTGGCATCAGGTGAAAACCTTGTCCCTTAACGTAAGTGGAAAAACCAAAGTGCTTATTAATGGCTGAAACCAACTTTCAGATGACTGGCAAGGGCTTGTGAGAGGGTAACACTCACTCATGAAAAGGTTACAATTTTCCAACAAATTGGACAAATCATTCAATGACATGAGAGGAGTCATGTGGTTTTCCATAGCTACCTGCTTGAGAGGCACAGAAAAAGTGAAGACCTTGTGCACATCAAATTATCAGTTTCTCAACACATAATTTCACGAGCAGATCTGTTTAAGTTTAGTTGAAAATACCACCTAACTGAGTTTTTAAATACTGTTTTTAAATACTTTTCCTAAAATTCTGCAAGAAAAGCATAACTATGAGTTAAAAAGCCTCTTGAAAAGATCTTCTGATCCTAACTGAAAAAGCTCCTCATAAAGCTTTTAACATTTAGCTTATGGAACATCCTGTTGTCAGGGCACAGCCAAAGAAACACAAGAGGTCCCCAGATGAAAATGTTTGGCTCCTAGAAGAGCATGTAGAACTAATACAAGATATACTTCCATTCCTCCACAGAAATCAGCATCTGGCTGCTCTTACAGTAGTTTAGACTGGAAAAAGAAAGGTGTGTAACCGCTATTTGTACTTCTACTTAATGTTCCAAACAGATTGACAGATTTCTAGAAGGGATGACATGATAATAAATGTTGCAGGAAAGAGTGACTGCGGTTGTTCCTTCTGCTCCTCAGCCTTTCACGTTCACCCTTGTATTCATAGATTTACAGACTCTGAAAAGCTGATAATTGCGCTGGCCAAAGGAGAACGATCACAAGCGAAGAAATCATTCCCACCAAACCATCCCACAGCAGCATAAACACACACACTATTTAGAGAATAGATTTCATAGTGGTGGGAAACCGGTGTGCGTGAAACAGAAAACTCTTACCAGAAACAGTGCCAATAACTGTGTCCTAATCATCAACTTTTGGAGAATATTCCAGAGGTCTGACTGGCTACAGAATCAGGCTATTATCTGTGCATCATCTCAAAGCAATGTGGAGAAGTGTTGCCATAGAGAAAGCATTGTGCTGCTGAACAACTGAGTCATACCGGGGCAGCTACAGGGCAGGAGGTGACACACAAATGGAATATAATCTGGTGTCATCTCTCCAGAGGAGTTGTACTGGCTTCTCAAAGATGGGTGTGAACTTTGGCAATATTTTTACAGGCTGTTCTGCCAATATGGACACCAATTTCTGCTTGTCTCAAAATCTGAAGTGGTCATAGCTCATGTTTTGTGAACCCTTTTTGCACTCTTAAAAGGTAGCATTATTACCAGAGTACTACTGTAGTGAAAGACTGAATTGTTGGCCACAAAACCTCCCGCTGGCTGCCAGCTTCTGATAAGGTCCAGACTTACTTCACCTATCATCTCTGTTACTCATTTTAATTAGAGATGATGCTGAGATTGAGCACGGAGGGCTGTTTTCTGAAGTTTGCCTCTGTAACCTAACCATGAACTTGATCTGACACAAGAACCAGTTGTGTTGTTTCCCTTCCTGGAGGAAATACAGTAAGCACTAAAATATGCTGGCAAGTTATGAAGCAATTTTGGAGTTGGCTCAAAGTGTAGATAAATTAGATTCCTGATGCCATCTGCTCCCACCTGGCCAGTGGCTGCTGGGTCAAGGTAAGGGTGTGCATGGCACATGCAGCCTGACCCTATGTTTGGTCCTGGAGGGACTCCTGCTCCTCAGGAGTAGGATAACAAAGCTCCAGAGAAGCAGGAGGAAGGGGCAGTCCTCTGGCTTGGACTTTTTTCCAACTGGATGATGAATAGGGGATAGGGAGCAAAGAGGAAGAGGAAGAGGATGAGGAAGAAGACTGGTACAAGGGGGCAAGGGGCTCTGTCAGCCCTAGAGAGAAATGTACTTGAGCAGCCAAAGGGAGTGATCCACTTTCCTACCCCTGATCATCTGGAACTTTCCTGCAGTCCCTAAAACTGCCTGTCTTGGTTTCAGCCGAGGAGCAGTTAATTTCCTCCCAGTATTTGGTACAGTGCTGTATTTTGAATTCAGAATGAGAATAATGTTGATAGTATACTGATGTTTTGGTTTTTTCTAAGTTGCTATATCCAAAGTCAAGGATTTTTTTTTTTTAATGTTATCGCATAGTCTGCCACTGAGGAAGTATAGAAAAGAAACAGTGAAGGAGCCCAGCTGGGACACGTGACCCAAACTGGCCAAAGGGATATTCTACACAATGGAACGTTATGCCCAGTAGATAAACTGGGGAAGTTATCTGGACAGGGTCTGGCATCAGCCAGCAGGTGATGAGCAATTTTATTGGGCATCAGTTATCTGAGTTTTTTCCCCCTATTTATTTTAATTATTATTATTTACCATTATTATTGTATTTTACTTTGTTTTCAATTATTAAACTGCTCTTATCTCAACCGACAAGTTTTAGAGTTGATTCTTCTCCCTGTTCCACTGAGGTGGGGGGGAGAGGAGAGGGAGATCAAGCCAGTGGCTGTGTGGTGCCTCATCACCACAATATAAAAGAGACATTAAAGCTGTTAAACAGTGTCCAAAGGAGGGCAATGAGGATTGGAAAGTGTCTGGAGAAGAAGCCGTCTGAGGAGCACTGAGAGTACTTGGTCTGTTCAGCCCGGAGGAGACTGAGGGGAGATCTTGCAGCAGGGTACAGCGGCAGACACTGATCTCTCCTCTGTGGTGACCAGTGACAGGACCTGAGCGGAAATGGCCTGAAGTTGCGTCAGGGGAGGTTTAGGTTGAATATTAGGAAATGGTTCTTCATCCAGAGGGTGGCTGGGCACTGAACAGGCTCCCCAGGGAAGTGCCCACAGCACCAAGCCTGACGGTGCTGAAGAAGTGTTTGTTCGAGGCTCTCGGGCAGAGGGTGGGATTCTGAGGAATGGTGCTGTGCAGGGCCAGGAATTGGACTCGATGGCCTTTGTGGGCCCCTTCCGACTCAGCTTATTCTGTGATTGTGTGATTTCCAGTTGGGCTTAAATCACGATAGCGCCTCAAAACTCCGTCGCCCCTTCCTGAGCCCTCAGCGTGCCCCGCACGCGAGGTCCCTGCGCGGCCAGCGTTGCCCGGCCCCGCAGCCCTGAGGCGGCCCCCGGTGTCCTGAGGCGGCCCCCGGTGTCCTGAGGCGGCCCCCGGTGTNGGGGCGGCCGGACTCGGGGCTCGGCACCGCGGCGGGCTGAGCTCGGCCGCGCTCGGGCGGCGGGGAGGGGAAGGGAAAGGGCCGCCGCAGAGCCTCTCCCTGGAAAACGTCCGCCCCCGGCGCCGCGCGGGGCTCCGGGTGGGAAAGCCCCGCTGCCACCTCTGCCCGGGCAGGAAATGCCCGCTCCCGGGCCGGGCATCCCCGCGGGAGCCGCGGAAGGGCCGAGCCCGGGCCATCGGCCCCGTGGAACACCCCGGAACACGCAGCCGTGAACAGCCCACACAGGCGTGTTTGCAGTGGGTCGGTGACGGGCCTTGCGGTCGGAGCTGCCGCCCCCAGACCCTGCAGTGCCCGGGGCAGCTCCCACCCGTGCACAGACCACGGGCTGGGCAGCTCGAGTCTTCCCCCTCACAGCGGGAATTAGGACAGGCTGATGCTGGATGTGCCTGTGAGAAACAGGGAGTGACAATGCTTGCACGCTGTTGCAGTACAACAGTGGGTTATCAAAGGGAAAAAAATATTGGTGCCTCTCTGGTGTTTGGGGCATTCTGAAGGCACGTGCATAGTGTTTGTGATGTGGTATAAAGGGTTATTTGGGGCCATGGTGTTTGATTTTATGGTACCTAGTATGGCACTTGGAGGTGATTAATTTCTCAATTTGAAACAAATAAGGTTTTGCCTTCATAGGTTTTGTACTTTGAGCTGTAACTGAAGAACCTTAGTTGTGTTTTTAAATATATTCATCATATGTTGTGCTTGTATCGGTGTTTAGTCAGCTGTCAGTAATCTACTGTGATTTCTACCTGCTGGATTTTTCACAAAGCTGTTTTACAGGATTTAGTGTTTACACCTCTGACTTTGGAACAGAAGTTGTTCAGCAGAAATGTCGAGGATTGAAAAAATGAGTATCCTCGGAGTGAGGAGTTTCGGGGTAGAGGATAAAGACAAACAAATTATCACTTTCTTTAATCCGTTAACTATTTTGGTGGGACCAAATGGTGCAGGAAAAACGGTAAGACTCGCTGTATGTTTGAATTTGAGCTATAAATAGGTCTGGAAGGCCTCAACATTTGAATAATAATTTCTACAGAGAAGTATTAATAATATTGCAAAAGTCATGCTGTTTGCTATAAATATTGTGTTGTTGAGCAGTATTAGAAACCTGCTTTCGTACCTGGAATTTGCAGAGCACTGGTTGATATTTTTTTGTGGGAACTTGATCCATATCCTGATTAAAACTGCTTTTGCAAAGTATTATATTTTCATGATACTCGAAAATGTTATTTCCCTCTCCTTACATATTTAACTCATTTGTAGACGTTTGGGCTGTTACTGTGGATTTACCCATAGTCCATCTTGGTTACTCTAAATTTGTCTTTATAACTATATACTTATTTCTGTTTTCTTAGACTATCATTGAATGTCTTAAATATATATCCACTGGTGATTTTCCTCCTGGCACCAAAGGAAAAACCTTTGTTCATGATCCAAAGGTAGGTCATAGTGACTAGATGTAATGTGTGCTTACTCCTAAGTACTCCATTGCACTCAGATGGTGAATAAAACAGGGATGCTCAAGTCGTAGCCAGCCTTGAGCTGAAATGAGGAAAAGCAGGGAGCTGGGGGTGGTTAGAACATACCCCACAGCTGGAGAGGCACATATTCCTTTGGGCCTTGAGAAGAATTTCCCTCATTCAGGTTCTTAATTTTTTTGCTTCTACCAAAGGTTGCCAATGAAACAGATGTTAGAGCTCAGATCCGGTTACAGTTTCGAGATGTCAATGGGGAGCTCGTAGCTGTCCAGCGCTCCATGGTCTGTACTCAGAAAGGCAAGACTCCAGAATTTAAAACATTGGAATCTGTCATTACTAGAACTAAGTAAGTCGTCAAGTATTCTTTCTTACTTTGACATGAAGATAGGTTTGGATCTGGTATATTTTTATGCATCAGATAAGAGAAAATTACATAATGTATTCCTTGACATAGCTACTAGTACTTTTAGATTATAAAGATATGTAGTTTCATTACTTTATCTGTTCGGTGATTGAAAAATCATGCATCTGATAGCCGTGGTGTTAAGAAATCCTTGTATCTGTTGACTTGAATTTATTTGAAAGCTTTATTAGTAATAAGGGTGGTGAGGCACTGGCACAGGTTGCCTGGAGAAGCTGTGGCTGCCCCATTCCTGGAAGCGTTCAAGGCCAGGCTGGATGGGTTTGGAGCAGCCTGGTTCTGTGAGCAGCATCCCTGCCTGCGGCAGAGGGAATGAGATGGGCGGTATGGACCTTCCCAACCCAAATTCTGCTGTGATTCTGTGATTGTAGGATACAGTTTGAAAGTATCATTTGGGGAGTATATAGGCTTTACTTCCCTGTAGCACTGTTTCAGTTTCAGATAGTTTTTGGCCCGTGTTTAACTCCCATCTCCACTGTTAAGTATATTCCCTTAACTGAAGAGCTTTCCTGCCCCCTCTGGTGGTTCCTCAGAGTTCTAATATGTGAAACAGTCTGACTTCAAAAATTGTCAGTGTTAAATGCCTTTGCTGAGCATGGTAATTATGTGCTTAAACATTGTTACTTGTTAAATTTTTGAATGGTTACGTTACAACGAGGTTTTACTGTTAAAATGCATTTCGCTTTTTGAAGAACTTGCCAGTAACTTCTTTGGGGATTTTCTTTATCTCTGTAGGCACGGCGAGAAGGTTAGTCTGAGTTCCAAGTGTGCCGAAATAGATCGGGAGATGATCAGCGCCCTTGGTGTTTCCAAATCTGTGCTTAACAATGTCATTTTCTGCCACCAAGAAGAATCCAACTGGCCCTTAAGTGAAGGGAAGGCCCTGAAACAAAAATTTGATGAGATCTTTTCAGCAACAAGGTTTTTCCCTTTACTATAATTAAATAACAACCAAGTAAAAAATGTCTTCTCATAACATAAATGTTAATGAAAATGTCTGAGACACTTTTTCAGTATTGCTGCATTGCCAAAGCAGCTGAAATTTTGCTTTTTTTAAAGGTATATCAAAGCACTTGAAGCTCTGCGTCAGGTACGACTGAAACAAAGCTTGAAAGTAAAAGAGTGTCAGACAGAACTGAAATATCTAAAACAGAATAAAGAGAAAGCGCAGGAAATCCAGGATCATCTCAGCAATAGAGAAGCTCAGCTGGCTGCTTCTAAGGAGAATGTAAAATCAATTGAGAGCCAGCTTGAGCCTCTAAAGGTAATTTCCATGAGGATGATGTTAATACTTCGATACAAAACAATAAAAGAAGTGAAAGCTGGATGGATTTCTTGATTAAAATCTTGCACTTTTGTATCTAATGCTTTACCCTGCAGCAGAATCAAGCATACCTAAACTCACCTGGCAGATGCTGCTCTAATCTGTAAACAGTCATTGAAGGGTTAAGAACAGAATTCTTATACTAGCGTTGGGTTTTTGACACTTAATTTAAAACCTCTTTCAAATTTAGCTGGTATCTAAAACCATTATAACCAAAACAAAAACTAAACTAAAACTTAACATTCCCTATTTTTAAAACATATGTAATAAAACCAAAGGTTTTGCGCTTAAAATAATTAATTTTGGGGTTCATAAACTGATGAGGTATTTTACTTACCACATTCTTTTGCAGAGCTCTCTGGCAGCAGTTGAACAGAATCTCACAAAAGTCATGAGGTTGGACAATGACGTGAAAGCCCTCGAGAGCAGGAAGCGGCAGATGGAAAAAGATAATCAAGAGTTGCAACAGAAGATGGAGAAGGTTGGTTTTATGACAATAAACTTAGATTATTTTACTTTAGCAGCCTAAGAAAAACAGTTTTCCAGTTTTGCTTGCTGCAGATTTTCACACTCTATGTCTTAGTATAGAAATTCTGCATGTGAGGTGTTTATCTCTTATTTTGTTAATTCTCTTGTGGTAAAAACTCTTAAGTTTTTAAAACTTCAGTAATTGACTTATGAATTTGTATGTGGTGTACAGGTTTTTCAAGGAACAGATGAACAACTAAGGGATAGATACCAGAACCACCAGAGAATAGTGAAGGAGAAGGAGAAGAGATTGTTGGACTGTAAGCGTGATTTAGATAGAGCCACTAAAGAGTGCCAGAGATTTAACAGTGAGAAATCAGAGCTGCTTATTGAACGAGGTATTTTAGACTTCATTTATAGTCTTGTGTGTTTTTTAGTGTAATTAAGATCTGAAATGGAACTACTGCTAATTGAAGTGATCTGAACTGGACCAAACTCGTAAAATTAGTTCAGCTTCAGCTGCACAGTCGTGTGTGAGAGTCTTGCTGGTGGGCAAGTTTTGGTGTTTTTCTCCTGGAGTTTATAATGTGCATTTTTTATGAGCTATAATTACAACATGTAGTACATTTTGCCTTATAACAGAGAAAAATCATGAAAGCTGAATGCCCAGCATTCTCCATGTCTCACCTGGGGACTGGGGACAAGTCAGAGGGCTTTAGGGTAATGTTCTTTCCATTGTGTATCCTTTTATTGATGGGTTATGGGAATTTCCGTAAAGCTGTAGTAGTCGAGTCACAGAATATATGCCTACATAAAATACGTCTGGGCTTTGGTTTTTTATCAGAATAATATTTTTAGTGATTTTTAGAGGCTTGCTTTTGAATTAATTACTAGTTTAATCAATAAAAATTTAGTTACATGAAACAGCAATCTCTACCTACAGCTTGTTTTTATTCTGTAGCTTTTTGTTCAAAAATACTTCAAAGGCTTTAATAGTCACAACTGACTTTGAATCCTAAATGTGTCTTCTGCCTCACTTTTTTAACATTTATTCACTTTTTCTTTTTGTGAAGGTCGTCTTCAACTGCAGGCAGATCGTCACCAAGAGCACATTGTGACCAGGGATTCCTTAATTCACTCTCTGGCAGCACAGCTGGAGTTAGATGGGTTTGAGCGAGCTCCTTTCACTGAAAGGCACATTGCCAGTTTCCGCAGGTTAGTGAAGGAGAGGCAGGAGAGAGACACACAAGCTGCAAATCGTATGATGGTAAGAGTTTTGTTGTTTAAGCAGTGTAACTTGTATTGGCCACTGGTGTGTTATTGGTTCATATGGGTCTTTATGGTGCTGGTAGAAAGTGTCGGTGGGAGGGAGCTGGAGCCATTTTTTTCTAGAATTCTTGCTTATGTCTCATCTACATCTTTCCATGGAAATTAGTTGTGGAATTAGGAGTGATCATCAAGGCTATTGAACAGGCAGTTCATCAGAGAGGTTTTTCTGGCAGCCCTCAAGCAGGTGCACCACTGATAAGCTCAAAAACCTCAGGAAGAATTACGGTGGGCACCTGGTTTAAAAACACAACTTTTGTTGAAGTCATGTTCAAAATGGAGTTGCTGTCACAGAACACTACTGGTACGATGAGTCTCCATTTTCCTATTAAAAACATTTCAGCAGAAAATTTTGGACAAGTTATAGTTTTCTCAGTATTTCAGTGTTTTACAGTGGTGAATATTGTGTTAAAAAGTATTTTTAAATATTTTCCTGTGAAAAAAAGAATGAATGTATTATTGCTGATCTTTTTCAGAGAGAATTTGCACAGAAAGAAGCAATGAAACAAAAACAGGTAGATGAAATAAGAGACAAGAAAACTGGATTAGAAAGAACCATTGACCTGAAATCAGACATTCAAAATAAGAAACAAGCAGAGCTGAAGAATGTAAAATGTGAATTGCAGCAGTTGGAGGGGTTTTCAGACAGAATTAGTGAGTTGAATGAGGAGATTGGCAAGACGGTAAGTTAGTGTGTAATTGAAAAAATTACAGAAGCTTGGAGTTAAAACTTTTGGCTTTATCATTAAAAAAATATACCAAAACCCGTAACGCCTCCTTGATGTTTGCTCTTTCTGCTGTGCTTCTGCCCTTCTAATACCCTGCATGCTTTCTCTGTTTTGACAGCGCACCCTTTGGGGCAGGCTCTGTTCACTACCTTGTTTTTGTGCAGTGCACATACAGAATGTGCTGCTTCTGCTTAGTGAGCTGTAAACAGGCTAATAGCACAGCTGGTAATAGGAGATTGGTTACTTTTAAATGATTGGGCCAAAAACTTTTAATTCAAAGTTCCATAGTACCTACATTTTCAGAGATAATGCGTCTGTGAGGTGGACTAGTTGGTTATAAGTGTTTTATCTGATGAAGTAAAGTTACAAGCATTTTGTGTTCCAGCTGAACAGCTGGTTATGCCTTTGTAGCCAAGTATTTTATGTTTGTTAGCAGTATATGAATTCTACTTGACAGTGTTTTTTCTAGCCTCCTCACTAGGGTAATTCCAAACTTAATATACAGTCGATACTCAAATGCAAAAAAATCAAACTAAGTATGAGTGAGCTTCTGGTAAAACCATGAGCGAGTTGGGACAATTCTGTATTCCTGGACTGCATTCAGTATCTGCTTGGGGCTTTCCTTGCCCCGCACTGATGTCACAGCCTCTGTCCTTTTACATGTATTCTTTACAAATCTCGTGTCATTCCTGTAACAGCTACTGATGCTGCTGCCAGGCAACTGAAGAGGTTTCTTCTGTTTCCTTTGGTTAGAACTTTATTGATTTTTGTAATTATCTGTGTCTTCTGGGCTTTTATTTTTTGTATAGGAACATGAGCTGGAGAAGGCTGAGAGGAACAGCAATGTAGAAACACTAGAACGGGAAGTACAGACTCTTCAAAATGAGAAAATAAACCTGGACAAAGCTCTTAGGAGGCTGGATCAAGAGATGGAGCAGTTGAATTTACACACCACAACGATTACCCAAATGGAGATGCTGAAGAAAGACAAAGTAATGTTTTTATCAATATGTAATAAGAGAGGGATGTGAAATTGATACAGTCCCTCCAACATTTGTGTATTTTTCAGGCATTTAGCAACAATCAGATGCAGAGCTTCTGTCTAACTTCATAGAAGCCATTAGCTGAAGACAGGAAAATTTCATTTAAAATGCTTCATTTCCCCAGGCAGAAAAAGAAGACCAGATTAGAAAAGTAAAATCAAGACATTCTGAGGAACTAACATCACTGCTGGGATACTTCCCCAATAAGAAACAGCTTGAAGACTGGCTTCATGGTAAAAGTAAAAAGATTAATCAAACAAGGGATACTCTTGCTAATCTCAAGTAGGTATTTAATAGATTATTTCTCCACAATTATTTATGTAATTATGAATTTAAATTTTGGAATGTTTAATATGTTCAAAATACTTTTTATTTTAATTTGGTGTTTATTTAGGTATTTGCAAAATCAGAGAAAACATTCTGCAGAGTTCCTGTGATGTAGAGTTGATAGAGTTTGTGCTATTTAATAAAATCACAATGTTTGTAGTCTGTCAAAGGCAGCACTAAAAGCAGATACTAAAATAGTGATCTGGAACATCCTTAGTTGTTTGTACTAATTCGAGCTGAATGAATGCGCCTGGGGCTGGAAATTGCTGGTTTTCTGATTTTCTTATAAGTCTCAGGTTAGTGACTGTATCACAAGTTCACGTGTGCTTACCTGTTCCTAATTTCATTTGGTTATATAAAACAGTTAGAGTAGGAAGTTTCTCATATCATCTAGTAATCATCTAGAAAACAAAAGGGAATTAAAAGTTAAACACGCTGTACTTGGATGAAGAAAAAGTTGATGCTACAGATTGCCTGAAAAATCAATAAAGAAGAACTGGTAAATAGTTCTGTAATACCAATTTCAGATTACCTTCCCGTGGTTTTTGGTTTTGCTTAAATAGTTTAAATCTTTGGGTTTAGGTAATAAAGGAGTTTCTGCATTTATGTTTCAGTAAGCAGCTGGCATCGGTAGAATATGAGAAAACTCATGCCAGTAATGAGCTAAAGAATAAAGAAGACCAGTTGTCCGACCATGAAGCAAAACTTTTTGATGTTTGTGGAAGTCAAGATTTTGACAGTGACCTGAGCAAACTTCAAGATGAAATTGAAAAAAGTTCCAAACAACGAGGTAAATTCATGTATAGCTTTACTTTTTCCCCTGAAACACTAATTTAGGTAATAATGCACTGTTTATTTAACATGAGTCTTCTGTTTGTTTTTCACCCAGCTGTGCTTGCTGGAGCCACTGCAGTTTATTCACAGTTCATTACACAACTGACAGAGGAGAACCAGTCTTGCTGTCCAGTTTGCCAAAGAGTGTTTCAGACAGAGGCTGAACTGCAAGATGTCATTAGCGATCTGCAGTCTAAACTGCGCCTTGCCCCAGACAAACTGAAGTTAACAGAGTCGGAGCTTAAAAGAAAAGAGAAAAAACGTGATGAGATGATGAGTCTTAAACCACTGCGGTAAAGTACTAAACAAACCATATTGGTGCAAGCTGTTTTATTTCAAATGCTTGGTTTTTGATTATTAAAAACTATGCAGACATCAAGGAGGCTTTATTCTAGGGCTGGTTAATCCGTTTAAAACTCTCATTGTTGGGATAAATATTTTGAGGGAATTTGAGAATGTATGAGAGTAGAGCTTTCCTTCACAAGGGGGCACTCTTTTACAGTGCTTTATACCTTCTCCTGAGCACTTGCTGTAATGAGGTTAAAAACTAAAAGAGATTTTGTTTGTTCATTGGTATCATCTCACCTAAAATGAGGGATGTATTACCTTAGCTGGGTATGTAACAAGCTTAGGTAATTGTGGGCAAAGTTAAGGGGATACTGTTTGAGCTAAATTTAGTCTTCCACTACTAAATCTTATCACAGATTTTGTGATCTTGAATGTCTTCAATTTATGCTGCTGTTTTTGATGAAGGAAATTTTAGGGATTTATATTTTATTTAAGGCAAACTGTAGTTGAACTCCAAGATAAGGAAATACCAGACCTGAGGAACAAGATCCAGAATGCAAACAGAGATTTAACAGGCCTGAAGGGTGAGATAGAAGAACAGGAATCACTCCTGCAGACAGCTTTGTCTGAGGAGGAAGGTGCCAAAGCACGTTTACAGGATATAACTCTGATGGAAAGGTACCAGGTATGCTTTTGGTAACTTTTTAAAAATATATAAAATGATACTCACTTGCATTTAAATATGTAGTTATTCAGTAATACAGCAAAACTTTGAGGTCCTTATTTTATAATACTTCCCAAGACAGTATAACGTAGGTGATCTTGTACTAATACAACTTCAATTTACAAATTTTTTTTTTTTGAGGAAGACAGAGTCCCTTGAGTTCTGATTAAATTCTCTGCTATATGAACTGAAAAAAGAAGTGTAATCCAGAACTGAGTACAACCACAAGTACACTAAGGTGTTTTTCAGTCCTCATAGTCATTATAGGTCACTGTAGTCCTAGCGTCTCAAACATGTTTCGTGTTTCTTTGCCATCTGAATATGTGGTAAAGAGAAATCCTACACTTTTTATTCTTCTGGCATAGGAGACTGTTTTGAACAGTCTTCTTGCCTTTATTACCAATACAAAATCTTTGCTTGACTGAGAGCCTTCAGAGGAGCAATTAGAGAACCTGGGGCCAGGCAAAGGACTGAGCATTTTACACGGTGGAGATGTCAGCAGCTCCTGGGGCTCCAGTAATTCCAGTGTTGCAGGGGCAGGTTGCACGTGAAACTGTCCTGAAGTGGGCTGGGAATGTCAAAGGCCCGTGCATCCTTATTGACTGATTCCATCCACACTCAGGAGTTCTGGTTCCTAGCAGCTGACATAACCCCACTGCTAATGATGTGACATTGCTCCAAAGGGAAGGTAAATTTGAAGGTCTTGAGTGCCTCAAGCCCTGAGCTTGTTCTTATGTGCCAAGAATGAAAAAGTACATTATTAAACATTAATACAGTAGTAATGGTGTTTTTCCTCATACTTTCAGACTGATATTAGGGATGTTGAACGAAAAATTGCTCAGCAGGAGGCTAAGCTGCTAGGGGTTGATTTAAGCAGAACTGTGCTTCAAGTAAGCCAAGAAAAACAAGAGAAAAAACACTTGTGGGATACAGGTAGGTCTTACAAACTGTTATTTCATTTTTAGACTGAAAGTAGTATTCCAGAATTCTTGCTATTAAAATTTTAGTTTACTTATTTTACATTCTCAAGTAACTGTATTCTCCTAGTTTGTTGTTACTGGGTTTTGGAGTCATACCAGCTTAATTAGAGAGGAATTTTCATCAGGATTGCAATAATGGTTCTAATAACAGTTTGACTCTGTTTTCGTCTGCAGTTACTGGTAAAATTGAGTTAAAACAAAAACTCAAGCAGGACCAGCAAAGCCAGATTCAGCAGCTGAAAAGTGCAGTTAATGAGCTGAAAGCAGAGAAGCTGCAGATTGCCAGCAGCATGCAGCGGCGGCGGCAGCTGGAGGAGCAGACTGTGGATTTAACAGCTGAGGTTCAGTCCTTACGCAGAGAAATTGAGGTAAGAAATACTCTTAATTGTCTAACCCTTAGCTTTGGTGGCCTTGAAATAAAAAAATAATAATCTTGTCATACTCTATGTTGTTTCTAGTCCTAGAAAATGGGATGGATTTTTAAATGTTGTCCTGTACTGCTGTTGTGTGTCTTTGAGAATTTCCAGAACTTTTTAAATCCATATATTCACATTTCCTTTTTTTAATACACCCCAAAAAGAAATAAGTAACCACATTACCTTTTTTATTGCTTGAAAAATTACTGATCTTTACCAGAATGTGAAAATAAAATCGACTTTTTCCAACTACTTTTCAGGAAGCAAAAGAACAGGTACTTCCTTTGGAGGCAAAGTTAGACAAACTGCAGCAGGAGAAGGAAGATCTAGTGAACAAAAGGACCGCAAGTAATAAAGAAACACAAGAGAAGGTTTGTTTGCTCTCAGCATAGTATACCCTAGAGATAGAGTCAGAAATTGTTTTTCAGGCATGGATGGAAGCTGTGGTACTGAGTTTGCTTGTGGGAAAACATCAATGACTCCAGCAGATGCTTTAGATTGATAGAGCTTTTAGGGAAGAAAAGAAATATGTCAGTCAAGACATGAACTCAATTGTAATTAACCTTTGTCAGTCTTGACAAAAGGCTTCTTGGGACATTTGGCAATATTTAGTGACTGATGGCATTCAAAAGCCCTTCCTAATAGATCCGAGAGGAACAGCAAAGATGACCATCACCCGTCTGTGCCAAGAGACACACTGGTTTTTCCCAGGTTAAGTGGCCCTCATTTGTTTTGGGAAACATTTTCATGCTTATAAGGAGGACTGGGACTTTAGAAGCTGAAGACTTTATTAGAAAACTAAAGGGAATTACAGTGAGGAATTGTACTTTGGCAGTAGTGTTATCCAGTATCTTTGATACAGAGCATATCTGTTCTTGGGCATGAGACAATGTTTCATTTGAAATCTTTTCTCTGCAGATGAATGGCATAAATGAGAAAGTTAAAGATATAAACAAGTACGTGAAAGAAATTGAAAGCTATATTCAACAAGGAAAAGAAGACTATAAAAAGGTAATCTAAAAACCAATCAATAAAAATAGCATCAAAAGTGCTTTTGTTTTTAAATCATATACCATTTTCTTCATATTTCTTTAGCAAAAGGAGTCCGAACTTGATGAAGTACAGTCTCGTTTGGCTGCCTGTGAGAAACAGAAGGAAAAGATAAGTAAAGAGATGGAAATGATCCGACAAGATATTGACACTCAGAAGGTGAATATATTGTTTAAATGGCATAGTTGAAATAATTCCTGGTTTTGGTTTGTCTGCCTAGGTCTGTAGTGTGTGAAATTAGTCTCCCCTTGATTTATTTGATCAGTTGTTAGTCAGGATAGCTGCTATACGTGCATTAGGCTGAAAATAGTCTTGGGATTTGTACGTGCAAATTTTAAAACCATTTATCTCTAATTATCTTATGGTATTTCTAAGAGTTAAGTCTGGTGGGATAGTAGTCAGCATTTTCAGGAGTATTTTTATGTGGAGGATACCTGCCTTTGTAAGTAAAGTACAAACTGCAGGTACCAAAAGTTGCTTGCTACTCTGATTTGTCCTGTACTTCAAATTCTTGTGCATACGTTTCAAATACTGTGTACATTCCCTACAGGAAATATGTCTTTCCCCATTCTACCCCTTCACTTACTGTCTACTGTAGAACTGAGATAGGGGACTTGGTTAAATCTCATCCTAAACTACTTGTCCTGGTTGAAACATGGATTAATATTGTCAAAAAGAATCCCTTTTTTGTTCACCTGTGACAATAAACACTGCTGAGTGTTGTTCCAGTTTGAAAGATGAAATAATACTGCTGATTTCCATTATACTCTATTTCTAGGACAAGATAAGTTCTCACTGTGATAATTTTTGTTGTTGTCAAGTATTTTATGCTTGCAGCATGTTTTAGAGTTGTGCAGAACTCATACATTGTAATTGGTAACCAAGATACCAAACATGATACCGTTTCTTGCTTTCTCTGGAGCTAGATACAGGAAAGGTGGCTGGAGGATAATCTCACTTTGAGGAAGAGGAATGAAGAGCTAAAAGAAGTTGAAGACAATATAAAACAACTTATGAAGGAGATGGGAGAGATGAAAGTCCCCCAGATGAGAAAGTAAGTACGTTCAAAATGGAGTGCTGTGCTTTGCCCAAGAATTCACTGAATGTCTGAGTGTTGTAGTCACTGTGGTTTTGTGTGTACTTTTCCTCCCGTTCATGCAGACCACTTCCTCCTTCACGCCTGTGCTTCATATCCCCATGGTAGCAGTTTAAATGACCCAGTGAAATTACACAGTGCTGGCTAGAAAGAGAGATACCTGCTCATACCTGTTCCAATCCAGTCCTTTTCATTATGTTTACTGAGAAATCCACATTTAAATAATTCGTGCTTCTGGATAAGAGTATTCAGTTTTCATTTTCAGTCTTCTCACTTAGGTCCCAACAGCAAATTTTATGTTCACTTCAGTAGTTTAGTAATAATTGCTTAGATAATAAATGCTTTTGGAAAGTAATTACCTCTTTGCTGGTTCTTACATGTGAAGTGTTTATTTAGCATGCTAGAGCTTACCCAATAATTCATATTACTTTGCTCAGTATCTATCTATAAAATTAATATTTTTTTTGTTTCTACATGTAGGACTTTAGCATTTGAACTTGACAACTTGTTTCTCTCACTCAGAATAGTGATTTGAAAACGTTCTTAACAAACTTTAAATTAATTTTATTTCAATAGTTTCTTCATTTCAGTGGCATTAGTGTTATGACTTCAACTGTTATGGACTTTATAAATATGATATAATAAGCTGTTGTCTAACATAAAATTAGAACCCAGGTTAAAAAATTGAAACACTAAATACAAAATACCTGTGTATCAATTATGGTTTTGCAGTGAACAAAAACATTTGGAGGAGAAAATAGAATCTCTGAAAAGGAACCATCACGTTGCCCTCGGCCGCCAGCGTGGGTTTGAGGAGGAGATTGTTCGCTTTAGAAAGGAGCTCCGAGAGCCACAATTCAAAGATGCAGACGAAAAATACAGGGACATGATGATAGTCATGAGAACAACAGAACTGGTGAACAAAGATCTGGACCTTTATTACAAGGCTCTTGATAAGTGAGTATTGTCAGGGTGATTCTTAAACGTTTTCATCTTTGTTGGTATTGATAACCTTGATGCAAAAGCAGCTTTCAATTTCAGGCTTCCAGGGTAACTTAGAAATAGTAAATTGATATGATTCCTTGAGATATATAGTAATTTCTCTTTATAAATTCTGGCATTTAAATATTAAGAGAACATAACAAGGTATAACTTCCTAAGTCAATTAATGAAAGTATACTGGAAGCTGCACAGTATTGGTATGATGTAAGAAGTTTGTAAGTTAATGTCTGAAATGTGCATATATTAAATGCATTGATGGTAATAATTGGAATTTAATACAGTCATAGGTAAGTCTGATATTTGTATTCCCAATTCTCTGTAAGAGTTATTTGGAGTTTTGGTTGTACATGTTAGGACTCTCCAGTACAGCAACTGGAGAGAGATAAGGAAAGGTGAAATCGATGTTTAAATCCTTCATTTTTAACCTGGGCCTTTCTACTTTCATTTCTGTAGCAATATATTTTAACGTCTTCTGGTCATATCTTAACATGAATAAGATATGCCAGGTAGATTTCTTGTTTCCTGTGACATCTTCTCAGGTAAATAATTGTGTTTTGAAGAATATTACAATATAGAGGTGGTTTTTTCCCTTTTCCCAGTCTGGGTGGTTTTGTGCTTATATTAAAGAAGGTACTGTCATAAGGAACATGTCTGGCATTTGATGGAAACTGTAGCAAATTTGTGCTTGTTTCTGTTTCCTCTGGAAGCTTGTTTGCTAGTCTTGGACTGGCTGGCCAAAAAGAGCATCTCAGAATTTGTAACCATGTACAAAATAAAACATGTGGCTCCCTAAAAACCCTGTTTGGTTGGTTATAATGGTGGAATAGCAGAGAACAACTTGATGGACAATGGGGGAGGATTTGGGAATCAGTGGATACATTTCAGAAAATAGAAAACTGGTGCTCAGTGGCAGAAAGATAAGTTAAATATTAGGAATGAAAAAAGAGAAAGAAAGAAAGAGAAACATAGAAATATTTTGGCCACTGTAGGAATTCTCAATACACCCATGTCTTGAATGAAGTATGGAATTTTGGCCTTCTGTTTAAAAGGGTTTTAGTAGTGCTGGAAAAAGGAGCACAGAAGAGTAATTATGTGGTTGAGGATGCAGCATAATGGTCAAGAAGAAAAACAAAATAAATGAGAACTCTCCAAGTTGAAAGGACATTCTAGAAGAACCCTGTTCTAAGTTGGTTTGATAATAATTTAAATAAAGTAAACATAATATTGGAATGTAAACTAATCCAAAATTTATTGTGTGAAGTTGTTCAGAGCATGTATAAGTCTTCCCTTTCAGCTGTAATGGAAATGCACTCCAAGAATTTCCTTTTAGAATTTTTTTTGGTATGGTATCAAATCATCTATTGTTTCTATTTAAGGCTAAACAGGAAAACAGGCTTGTAATTTCAAGAAAAATAGATAAGCATCACTTAGCGGTAATCATCTGAAAAATCAGTGAGACAAAATGCTAACTCTAATGGCCAAAGCTGTATCTGTGGCTGGGAAAATCAACATTTTGGGTGTTCCATGCTATCAGAGGATCTTTATTGACTTTATTTAGAGGTTTATGATAAATATTGATGAGGAATGCATTCTTGGGGTTAAGTAAATAGTTGAAGACACTTCATTTTTACTTAACAAAACCTATTAGAGTTGATACCTCAGTATTCCCCAGAACAGGTGGAAGAGCAAAGGGAGAAAAAGCATATGTAAAAGTCCATTTCGGAAGAATATTTTATTTCCACCACATTTGCATCAAATAAATGAGCTTTTGTTTTCATTATAGAGGAGCTCTTCTGTAAAAAGCCAAGTTAAAAATGCAGGGTCCTGTCCTTTTATGAGTGCTTTGTAAACTTTCATCCATGAATGAACTAAAGTCATGCTGCTATGTTAACCAGGAAAATTAAATTAGGAATTATTAATGATATCCTGTGTTACTCTTGCTGCAGAAGAAGAAATTAGTTCTTGTCAGAATTCCTGTTTGGGTACTTACGAATTATATTCTCAATGGGAATTCTCTGCTCTGAGGAGACTTGAGGTTCTCCTGTTGTTTGCCCTGTTGGGGGACTGTGCAAAAGAGTACCACTCCTGTTCTGGAAAGCTTAACATCAGATTCATCGTCTTGGTGTCAGCCTGAAAATAAACCTCACACATAAATCATAAATCTCTTAAAAAGTCAGGTAAAGTCGTTCTCCATTGAGCGACTGCAAATCTATTTGTCCTCATTACTTTGCTACATCTTGAGACTGAGCTGTTTGTGAACACAGAATTATTTACACAATGGCTTGTTGTTACTCTTTAGATATTTCTCCACCCAAAATAAACTAGTATTTTATATGTTCTTAGTAAAAGTATTAAGAGAATGGAAAGGGAGCTGCCAGCTTCCTTAAAGCCCCTAGCAGTCCATAGCAGTCCATGGTTGCATTTCTTAACAATTTGCATTTTTTGCTGTTGTTTTTTAGAGCAATAATGACATTTCATAGCATGAAAATGGAAGAAATCAACAAAATAATTCGGGACCTGTGGCGAACTATTTACAGAGGACAAGGTATGTAATAATTTTTTTGTTAGTTTTACCCATATGTATCCATTTGATGTTGAGCACTGCATATGGAAGAGTGTTCACAAGATGGGAACTAGCTGGTTCCTTTCTAAAGGCTGTATCTGTTCTTCACCACTATAATCTTTTTATTGCACATTATATAGGAACTTGCAGGATAAATAGAGTTAGTTTTCACATTTCTGTGTTTTCCAAAGGTTAGGTTTCTTTGAGATGGGGGAAATGCATGAGTTCATTCTTTCCATTTTGGAAAAATTAATTTCCAGAATGGATCTATCAGTGGGAGTTCTGAACTGAATTTTTGTTATTACGTATTATGCCTCTCATCTCCCATTAATCCTATGATATTTTTCAAGATTTTGTATAATGTTTCCTTCCCATTTTCAGATATTGAATATATAGAAATTCGCTCTGATGCAGATGAGAACGTCTCAGCCACTGACAAAAGAAGAAATTACAATTACAGGGTAGTAATGGTGAAAGGAGATACAGCACTGGATATGCGAGGAAGATGTAGCGCTGGGCAAAAGGTAATGGCTCTTTAGCTTCAGTACACAGTAAAAGGGATTCTGAAAATTGGCTCAGGTGAATGCAGAGGAGTCAAGTGACCAAAGAACAGGCAGTTCCAACTCTAATTTATTATTGGGTCCAACTTTCCTTCCCTGTGTCTGGGTGTTATACAATATATGACTCTGAACCCTGCTTTGGGCTGCCAAAATCCCATTGTTTCAGATGGGCACTAGGCTGAATCCCTGCAGGAGTGAACGGTTTGACTTCCCTGTCTCCCGAAGTTCAAGTCCTCCCACTTTGTCTCTTCTTGGTTACCACTGAGGTTACCTGGGCTTCAGGTCTATCGATTTGTTCTCATGGGTTTTTTTCTTTCTAAGCCCTTGGTCTTCTTTTTGCAACTGCATCTGCTTCTAAGTTGATTGGACCTCTCTTCTGCCAAGTTATGCTGCTTTCAGCTGCTGCTGTCTGTAACCTTTCAGTTCATGTCACCAGCGTCACACCTTGCCATACTCCAGGCATTGCATTTCCTCCTGTGCTGTCAGTTCGCAGCTCTGTGATCTGCCCTTCACCTCCAATAGCACACGCTGGCCGAGCAGCCCGATGTCACACCAGCTGTGACAATACCTGTGGTCAGAGGCTCGGCACAGTTAACCACACCCACACAGGCTGAGGCGTGTTTCCACCTGTCTGTTCTATTACATGTGTCGTCTCCTGGAGTAGTTTAGGATGTTGCGTTAGAGTCCGATGTAAATGAGAGTGAAACCTGTTCAGGTTTCTTAGCTGATATTCTGAGAATTCTTCTTTGATCATGAGGTGTGATGTTGTGATAATTGGAAAATATTTTTGGCAGTACAGTTTCCGTCGAGTGTTCTGTAATTTTTAGGTGTTCAGAAGATCTTGTAAATACGATTACGTGTGTTGATGCAGAACTAACATAGAAGGTGGTAAATCCTACTGTCTTCCATTTCAGTAGGTAGTCAGGAGTTCAGTAACTCAAACTTAGTACTGTGCAGACACATTTCTACCCTGCTGCAGGGGGGTGGGCTCAAGCAGGGTTTAGGGGTAACGCAAATGGCAGTATTTTGGCTTCTTTACCTCAGATTAGAATCCTTACTTCCAGTGTCTTCTGAATTTTGAGTACTTCTTTGTAGAGTCAATCTCTGAATTAAAACTTGAAGTTTCAGTGTAGTTTTTCAGTAACTAATTAGTTATTGTCGTTTTGTGAGCTGTCAGCACATTGTTCTGTAAACTGCTGTCAGGGTTTGTAGTGGCATTAAAAACAACTTGTTATGCGTAGATGCTCTTTAAACACTTTGAAGCTTGAGATTTTTGTGGTTTTTCCTTTCCCTCAGGTACTTGCTTCTCTCATCATTCGCCTTGCTCTAGCGGAAACGTTCTGTCTCAACTGTGGCATTCTGGCCCTGGACGAGCCTACGACCAACCTCGACCGAGAAAACATCGAGTCCCTGGCACATGCCCTGGTAGAGTAAGTGACCTCTCCTTGTGGTGCTTAGCAGTGGGTATTTTTCAATACCCAGCTGGCAGCAGTGAATTATATTTTAAGCTGGCACATCTTTGTTATGAATAGTTTTAGATTCCCTCTCTATCTGGAGAAGAAAAAAATATTTCTTACATAATTTGAGGGATTATTTTATGTGAGTAAAAGGAGTGGCTAATCAGCATTAGATTACTTGGTGGTTCATGTAATTCGTTACCAAGAATGAAATATTTTTTGCTATGTATTTGCAAGTTCTCTAATGCCAGCATGGGATGTAGACAAAATGCTTATCTCCTTGTAGGATAATAAAGAGCCGCTTAAACCAGCGCAACTTTCAGCTCCTGGTGATTACTCATGATGAAGATTTTGTTGAACTTCTGGGCCGTTCTGAGTACGTGGAAACCTTCTACAGGATAAAGAAGAACATTGACCAGTGCTCTGAGATCATGAAATGCAGTGTCAGCTCCCTAGGCTCCTATGTTCATTAGAATGCCAAGTAATTACATATTCTAGACAGCCTAACCTGATATATTATACTCTGCCTGGCTTGATCAAGCTCAGTGTAGGTGTCTGAAAATGTAGTTCCTTCGTATCATATCCTGTTGAAGATTGGTAGCAATTGTAGACAGAGTCTAAAACTGTGAGACTTTTAAACTTCTTAACCTTTCTACATGTTTCTGTGCCTGGGCTTAGGAATCACCATAATTTGAAAGAATTTAAATGAATACCACACAGTTAAATTTTGATGTATTTTGTTTTAAAAATGAAAATAAACATGTGATGTTCTTTGTGCATATCTTTTGGGAGAGATCCAGTTGCAGATTCTCTGGAATAGTTGTAGCTCTGTCAGTGGAATAGGGCTTGCTCTCCATCTCTGGCAAGGCCAGCACTGATGGGTGTCACTGGTTGAAGGTGTGGTCATTGCTACCCACCTAATCTACCCAAAATTCACAAACTTCAAAGAGAACTTCTACTACGTGCTCTACAAGGTAACCTAACTCTGGCTGTTCAAAGCCAGAATCTTTCCCAGGTCAGCTTTGCTTCAGAATAAAGCAAAGGCCCATCTCTAGGCAGATGAATGAGTGAATTCTCTGCTCACTGAGTTACGTCATGTTCTGATTCCTCATGGCAGTGTCTGCGAACGGGAAGAGGGAACGTGAATACCTCAGAGAATTCGTTTGTGTGGATGCTGAGCTTCACCTGCCCTGCTCTGAGTTCTTCCTGAAGCTCTTTTCCTTGGTATGACAACACCCAGGGGCCCTGCAGCTTGGCAGCCCCAGAGAAGCTGCTTCTCAATGGCAGTGACAATGGAAAGCCATGGAGGTGGCCTGCTGCAAAATGCAAAGGGCCTGATAATCACAAGTCCTGAGGTTGCACACCAAGTTCCTCATGCCCTGCCTTGCTGCTTCCAAAGCCACGCAAGTCCTGAGGGAAGGGATTTCTGGGTCCCTGTTTCTTTGTAAGCAAGTCAGGGGGTACCTTGAATTCTTGGTAAGATCCACCAGCAGGAGCTGGACTTGGAATTCTTTAAATCCTTGCAGTCAACAATGATGGCCTGACCCTCAGCAAACAGTGTATGACCAAAGCACAGTTTCAGAGGAAGGATCATCAAACCACCCTGAGAAAAAGGTAATTTCTGTAACATCAGGACATTTCTCTTTGACAAATGCTTAAATGAGCCTAAGAAGATTGCATGTTGTCTTCCTTCTCTTCCAGGGTGCAGGAATCACTTTTGCAGAGATAAGGAGCAGTTGACAGGGGAAGGGTGCAAGCAGACCTGGCTTGCGTGGACAGGGCCTGGGGCCAGCTGAGCATCATGGACCAGGGCCTTTGCCCCTGGAGATGATGCAGCTGAGCCCCTCACATTACATCACACACTGCCAACACCACCTCCTGAGGGATCTGGGTATGTGCATGGGAAAGGACAGAGCCCAATAAACCCCAACTCTGCTGCTTCTTGATGGCAAAGGCTCTTCAGCCTCAGCCAGGGTGAGTGGCAGTAGGTGCATTAGAGTAATGGCAGAAACCAACACCTTCGGCTAAGGATTATTTCCGCCTAAATTTTCTGAAAGTGCAAGGCAACAGTGTCAGGGTGACCCCTGACAGTCATTGGGAAACCACTCAAAGATAAAAAAATGAATGGGACTTCCTAGCAATTACGCTTTCACCAATTCCCCAAAAAAGTGATGAACACACAGCTGGGAAGGGAGGGGGTAGGAAAAGGAAAATGCTACTAACCTGCATTATGTTTGCAGTTTTAAATAAGAAGCTTCACTGACTCTAGTGCTACTTCCTGAAGGGAAATTTTCTTGAAGATACAATCAACAGAAAAAAAAAACCTTCGTCTTTTCAAATTTTCCTGTTCAACTTGTTCGTTTTAGCATGACATCATGTACACCCCAGCTCTGCACTGTCACCAGAAGCAGCTCCCTAGCCTTTGTAAATTCTGTGCTGTTTTTCCCAATTTAAGGCCATGGCTCACATTTCCTCTGTGAAGTACTCTGGGCACATTTTTGCCTAATCAGCCTTTCCCAAGTTTATCCTCACATGTACTTTGACATTAAACATTTTGCCAGAACATAGGGAAGACACAGGAAATGTAGTGGGAATCC
Organism: Pomatostomus ruficeps; assembly: GCA_013400735.1. Taxonomy (NCBI): domain Eukaryota; kingdom Metazoa; phylum Chordata; class Aves; order Passeriformes; family Timaliidae; genus Pomatostomus; species Pomatostomus ruficeps. The sequence continues at coordinate 93,251 of VYZT01007693.1, read as the reverse complement.
AAGCTCTCCTATATCAAATCAATTAAAATGATAAAAAAAAGTCCACTGAATAATTTGAATAATCTGTAGGCTTCTCGACAGCCAACAGCATGGAAAAGAGACTCCGCCAACCCCATGGTTTTCATGTGGACTAGAAAACAAAAAATGTGTTTATGTGGATGAAGTGTAGGAGAAACTCCAGACATGATATTCTGCTGTTGATGGGCACCTTGGGAGGGTGAGGTTAGAAATGGTCCCGGTCCCACAGCTCCGGCTGTGGCGGTGCTGCCTCCTCTCCATGCCCACAGGAAGCTGCAGCAGATGGGCACCGTCAGCCGCCCCCAGCACCACGTCAGGGGGATCCCTGCTCTGCCTCGGCTTCCTGCCCTGTCACAGGGGACAGCCACCGCCCCCGGCTGGAAGGGAGGGTGGCACAGGAGAAGAACATCCCGGAAGGGGGGTTCTTGCCCCTATGTGATGCTACACAAACTGCAGAGACGTTTTAAGGCAAACAAGGCATAGGTTTATTGCTATAACTCACTGGGCAGGTGGCAAAGGGGTGAAGAAAGTTTGTGTCCACTTCCCATTTTGGTTGGAGTGGGGCTGGATTTCACAGCACCCATCCTCCAGACAGCAATCCGTGCACACACCTCACAGGAACGGACACACACTCAGGTACGCTGTGGTTAAGTGCCAGAAACACCAGCTGCAAAATAACAAAAATATCAAGACAGTGGAGTTGGTGTAGGTTCATGAGCCAAGATTCAGGCAGTTGCCTGGGATAGTAATTGCAAAGCCACTTGTCTGAGAGCACCATTCCTCTTGTGCCTGTTGGTCTGGAAGGGTTGGTTGGGTGCAAATCCCTTCCAAGGACTTTGATCTGGCTGCAGGCTCAGCCCTGGCAAATGCTTTTGAAGCCAGGGATCTGCAGGAGATGGAGGGCTGTGGCATGCACCACTCAGGTAAGATTTTCCTTCCACCTCTGCGTCACAGCACCCATTTCTTCAGGAGCATGACTTATTTTTGCTTTATCTGCACTTAGTCAGCAAGGTGCCAACTTTCACTAGGAAGAAAACCCAGAGGCCTCCAAGACACCCCTGTCTGAACATTTTGTTTCTAAGTGGAATTTACATTAGCAATAGAAAACCAATGCTTCGATTTTCTGATGCTTCCTTCAGTATTACTTCTGCAGTACAACTCTGCTGCCAGTTTACAGACTGCTGCATAACACCTGCCCCACAGTACTTTGGGTTTACAAACTTCAGGGAAGACAATTTTTTAAATTATTTTTTTAACAAAAACTTCTTTATGACTTGCCTGAAGTAAAAAGCTGACTTACTTAACTCACTATTCCCAGGTGCAACTTCTCCATGCAGCTTTCTCCTACTTGCCACATTTTAGGCAAAGAGCTTTTACGTGCCCTAGAAATTATATTAAAAAACACATGCAGATGAGATTATCTACAAATAAACACCACAAACCAAAGCAATAAATATAGATGATGCTTTCAAAAGCTTAATCATTTGCTGTCTCTCTGCAACTTCGCATTTAAATGTCACACCAAGTATCATCTCATCTATTTCAGTATGACGGGGTTTGCTGCCCCCCGGGCAATCTGCCAGGAGCCAGCGTTTAGTCTCTGCCTACTGCAAGATTACACCTTTGGGAATGCCACACAATTTGCAAATTCTCCTTCCTCCGTCTCCAAATAAGCTCCATCCTATTTGTGTAATTTGATCTATGCAGGAAAAGTAAATTGCTGGAGCTGGAGCGCACCCTTCCCTCCAGCTGCAGCAGCTGAAGGATGCAGGAAGGCTCCAGCACTGCCAGCCCTGCACAAGGGACAACTCAGTTTGTGAAGCCAATAAACCCAACCACTGATTCAAGAGATACTGCATGTGCTGATGCTAGACATTATGCTGTGACCCACATTTGCGGGTTTTCTCATGTTATAAAATATTTTATTTAATTGCTTTGCCAAGTAAGAAACAGCACACGTGAGAGAATGGCCTGGAAGAATTGTGGTGGCTTCTCCATGAGGATTTCATAGAAGACAACACTGAAATAGTGTTGGAAATGAGAAAATGGTTAGTAGGGTCATCCAAAATCAGGCCCTCAAGGGCAAACTGAAGTTACTTATATCACCTCAATTAAAGCATCCACTGGACCTCCTGAGTTCTGACATTGTTTCTTAATGCCGTGATCCCATCCATCCTGTCCCTCCACGAACCCTCCACCTGGCACAGGGATGAATTTGGCTGCTAAAGCAAAGGTGGAAAAGTGACTCAGTTGCCTCCCTTTGCTCAAACTGCCAGGGAGAGGGAGCTGAGCATGAGGAGACTGCGGGGAAAGGAAAGGCACCCGGGAGAAGCAGATGTGCTTCTTGCCAGCTGTGCTGGGGTCCTCTCCCATCCTGAGCCAGGGATGGCCAAAGCAGCTGGGTGGGAACATTCCCACTCCTCCTGTCTGCTGCCTGCCACTGGGATGGCCCAGTACCAAGGTGAAGCTACTGCCTGTTTAACTGGGGAGGCACAAACTCGGCCTGGCTAAAATTAGGGACTGGCATTCCCCCATTTCCTACAGAGCCAGGGTGGAGAAGGGGACACTGCCACAGGAGCTGCAGCCCCTGTAAATCTGACAGCCGTTGGTCATACCTGTTTCTTTCCAAAGATTTCCATCAAATCCATCCATGTCCACCAATGCCATCCCATGCTGGTCGTGGCTATGGCTCCATGGCCAATGCTCTTCATTTGTGTGTGGTGATTGTGGCATCCAACCTTGCCTTTGCTGCTGGGAAAAAAATATAAAAGAAAGAAAAAAGCCATGGCTTTGGGTACAGAACAATACAAAATTTCTGGGTTTGGTTGCACTGAGGGTCTCTTCAGATGGCTTCTCTGTTTTGTGGTGTCATCATCAAAGATGTGGCTGTGGAAAAGCCCAACCAATGTCAGCCCAATGTGCACCATCACCCCCTGGGCTCTCCTCCACATGGGGGCAAGAGGAGCATGATGTACCTAAAATAACCACTTGGATAATTACTCTGAATTGATTGAGACCTACTTTGTGTGGCTTAAATCAAGCATGAAGAGCATGGGCATACACCTCTGGGACCCCTCTGTATTCTGCTTCTGCCCACAGCTGGACATACACGGCAAAAATCAACAAAAGCAAAACCATCCCTTCCATGACAAGGAGACCCAGTTCAGGCTGGGCTCACAGACCTGGGGTTCTGTGCCCACCCTGATCAGTAGCACTAGGCTCATGGTCGTGGTGTCTCAGCATCCCTGTCCCTTTGGGAAGGACAGCTTTTGGCTCTCTGCAGGTCCCATGCTCCTGGTGCCTCTGATCCCCTCCCACATGAGCCCCTTCCTCAATGCTGTTTCTCAGAACTGGACTCCGCTTTCTAGGTATCATTTTCTACCCCCACAGCCTGAACTGGTACGTGTCAGCTTTTCCCATCAGCAGGTTCACGTTATGATACCAATAGTTTGGGGAACGATTTTATCTGTCTCTGGGGGAGGTGACATACGCTCTCCTGTGCATGGTTTGCAGGGTGGGGTGATCCAAACCACAGGAACACTCTCCGCAGTCCCCCAAAGACCTGTGTTCCCTCTGGGACCCTGCACCAGGGCACAGGGGTGGGACTATAGAATCTTTCCTGGGGTCATGGTGCATCCTGCTCCAGCAGCTTGGCTCAAGGGAGTCAGGGACACCGGCTTTGGGACAGGTGGACATGCACACTCTGCCCTGTGCAGCCCTGGACACACACCAGCCCCTCCACACGAAGTGATGGGAACACTCCAGGCTCCCACCTGGCTCTGACCTGGCCTCTCAAATTCACAGGAAATTCAATGACTGGGAACTGTCACCATCGTTTTTTTCAGGAAAACAATGTTTCTCAGGCTAATACGGGAACAAATGCTAAGTGCTGCAGTCCAGTCCTGCCACTGCAACCTTAAGTCAATTGTCATCCCATAGACGAGTGCAGTGAAGTGGGAAGAGGTTTGTTTGAAATATGAAGTTCAGGCTTCTTCATGTTCCCTCAGGCTCTGTGACACCTTGACTTCACTGAAAATCTGAAAAAAAAAGGCATTAAATGTAAATGTACATTTTCTAAGTTAATCTAACAATTTACACTATTTATAAGCCTCTAAGCAGGTACCAGCTGAAGCTGGGCTCCCCTGGAGCCAGCTGGGGCAGCAGCACTGCAGGGCCATAGGGAGCTGGTGACAGCAGAGCCGCAAGGTGCTGCTTCTGTGCATGCAGGAGGATGAAGCAAAAGTCATTTAAGAATTCGGAGAAGAAATGAACCATTTTGCCAAGCCGACCTTTTTCCCCCACAAAATTTCTGCTGACAAGACCAGCCATGGTGGGAAATAACTATGGGTTTTTGTCAGTTCTCCTGGTCAAGAATATGGTGGTTTGAATCCCTGAGCTACTGTTGGTTTTCTGATGTCCCCTTGAATGGGGAGGGACAGTATGGGATGGCATGGGTCAGTGTGGGACACCAAGCTGGGCACTACAGGAGCCATCCTCCCACAATGGGATTTGTGCTACAAAGCTGAGTAAGTCCTGGTTGAAACCAAATACCCACATGCCAGAAAACACCCTCAGCTACTTTTTCCTTTGCAAACAAGAGCGCTTTTTTTGTTTTTGCAGATGCTTAACATCTTGATAAAAGTTTTGAGGTTTTCTTTTCCTTCAAATATTTGACAACTTGAGCTTGCTGGGGCTGGTGCTATTTTGGCCAAAGGACATGAATTTTTTTTGGCACACAGAGTTCAGCTCTTCCTCTCCAACAGCATCCCCGTGCCAGGCTCTTCCCTGAAGTGCCCACGATCCCCCTTGCTGCTGCTGGTGGCCGAGCTGCAGCACAGGGCACTGTGGTCTCAGCATGGCCCGGGGATGCCACTGGGAAAAGGAGTCTTGCAGGAGGAGAGGTCCAGGTACTTACTGGTGTCATGTCATCCCCCCTGAGACACTGGCACCCAGGGCTGGAGTCTTGTAGGCATCCAGCCATGCACATTCTAGAGCTGATCCTTCTGCACAACTGTTTGTCTTTGCCATCGTGGAGACCAGCAAAGCACCAATGGATATTTCTCTGCACATAAGGTCACGCCTTGACTTTACTCGAGCCTTGCAACACATTTGTTTCAGTCCGGCACATGTTCATGGTTTTCCACATGCAGCACATTACGAACACGCTCAGTAGTAAATAGATCCTTGAACAGTGAAAAGAAATTCTCATCTTCTCATCCCAGTATCTCCTTATCTATCAGTTAGGTGATTAAAATCTGCACGTATATATAGAATAATAGATAACGTTATTCAACATATAGAGAAGTCTTCACCACCATTACGTAATACCCTTTTTTGGCATCTCACTTCCACTGCATCCTCTGAGCTAAACAGGAAGACACCTATATTTGGCAATGGAGATGCAGGTCCTTCTTCACGCTATAAAAATGGTGATGTCCCAAGCAGAGAGGCAGAGAGGCCCTGGCCATCCAGATCAGCCAGCACAGGACGTGCTCAGACAGCGGCGACAGGATGGTCCCCTCACTGAAGACAGCTTTCACTCTCCTCTCCCTGCTCCAGCTTACCTCTTCCAGAGCCGTGACTCCGTTTCCCCAGCCAGTACTGAAGGAGGTCATCACCCTGGTCCAATGGCTCAGCTCAGGACAGCAGGTAAATGCAGCTACACGTCTTGGCTTTGCTTTGCTTACTGACCTTGTTACTGATGATGATGGTGACGTTCTTCAGTGCATAAGGCCAGGCACCAGCACTGCCACCGCAGGGACCGTGCCTGTCTCGGTGGCAGGAGCTCAATCCTCTCTGTCCCACCTCCCGTTTGGGGCACCTTGGTCCATTTCAACCTAGACTCTTGTGTGATCAGCACTTGGCTTGGTGGTACAAGCAGCTCCTGGGGTCAGGTCAGATCGAGTTTTCCAGCTGATGTTAGGTGGATGTTAGGTACTTTGCAGAAAAATGTGCTGAGGAACAAGAAAACCTTCTTTGTCAGGGTGACAGAAGCAGCTTGGGATGTGGACATGGTGGTCTGGACAGGGTGAGCTGCTAGGGGGTCCCTGCTCTACTCCCACTGAGCACACAGGGACTCTCTTGCGCCTTCCCAGACAAGTGCTGTGCAAACCCACGTCCTGTGTCCAGGAGCCTGTTTCAAAACAATTTGCCGAAAGATGGATCTCAGTGCTGGCAGCACCAAGGGTGCATCCATGCCATGGCCTGCTGAAGAGGGGTGGACACAGTGCCTCTTCCTGGCAGAGCGCACAGCTGGTCACTCCTTGGGGATGATCTCCTAATGATGGGTTTACAGTCTCATAACTATGACTTTCCTTATTTTGCCTCTCCAGGTCCCCTGCAATGACACCCGAGTGGCACAGGTCACCTTCACGGATCGACAGGTAAACACCTATGCAGAGACAGGCAGAAAATGCATTTATCATAAACCCAGACATAGCCAGGGCGCTCCTCCCCATGGGGCACAGCCCCTGTAGCTGTGGTAGCTTTACTAGTCACTGGAGGGCTGCTCAGTGCCCGTGGTTGATGCTGGCTGTGCCCGAGCACCTGCCTCCATCCCACATCTCTGCCCCCCAGCCCCCGCCGCGGGGCACAGCCCAGGGCACTGCTGTAACATGAGAGCAGGTTAGGAGGTCACTGTGGAACGTCCTGCTGGCCCGGGACACCTGAATAAGCAGCTTCAACTTGAATCAGCTGTGTGGCTCAAACCATTCCCCTCTGTGTTCCCCAGCTGCCAGACACCGACCTTCTGTGCCAGGCACACAAGGCACTCTCCAAAGTCACCAGGTGCAAGAAAGACTACGAGCCGCTCATCACCAACCTGAAGAGGCTGCACGGCCAGGAGGTAAGCAGGGGCTGCACCTCCCCTCTCGTGCTGTGGCCCGCGGCTCTGGCCCCCACACCGAGGGTACCACAGGGCTGATCACACCAGGATTTGTTCTCTTGAATGGAGCCAGAGCTGGGCATTACAAACCTGCCAGTGCTTCAGGATAATCTGCCTCTCTGGGAAGAAGGTGACAGTCCCCACCAGTCCCCCCAGACCAGTGGTATGGGGGTCACACTGCTGGGCACAGGGGCCAGACACGTGTTCTGAGCAAAGGACAATTCCTGAGCTCCCGGACTAGCATCCTCACCACTCTATTTGCTGAATTATTTATGTGGCAACGGAGGCAAACAAAGCAGCTCTCTGGGCTGGGAGCCTAGCTACCCACCGTCCCAGCTGCTAAATCCTGCTGCCAGCTCTAACATATTTACACTTTTCCTTCCCCAGAACTGCTTCCTGAGAGAGGAAAACGAGATCTACCTGCGCCACTTCTTGCCAGCGCTGGGGAACTTCACCCAGGCGGTTTACAGGCGCTGGGGCCCGTCGGTGATACAGTGAGAGGGGCACCGCTGCCAGCCCCGAGCCCCGGGGTCTCACTGATGGTAGCTCTAAAATAGGTTTTGCAGAGTGGTGGTGTTTTTTTTTTTTTTTTGGCTCTTCGTTTCGTGCACTTCCTCAGCCCTGCTCCAGCCCTCCTAAACCCAGCCGCTCCTCACAGCCTGTCCCAGAGGGAACGCGGGGCTCCCGGGGTCCTCAGCTGTGACGGGAGGCACCTGGCATCTCCCAAACTTTCCGTCCAAGTGCCGTGTGTTTGGTGTTACTCAGCCTGAGCAGGAGAGGTCTCGTTTGGGCAAGGCTGCCCTCAACTCTTCCTTGCAGCCCTGCGGCTCCTCCAGCGGGGATGCGGCCACCCCCGCTCGGCGGGAGGAGGGATGCGGGAGGGTTTGCCGAGCCCGGAGGAGCAGAGCGTCCTGGAGAGCATCCTCGACCAGCCGCCGAGGAGCCTCAGCTCTTAACTCATTCATCTGCTCCTGCAGCACCTACCAAAACCAAAACCAGATTATCTGCTTCCTGTTCCCCTTCGTGAAGGCAGGTTTCTTCACAATCATCTTCTCTTCCTAAAGAGATCAAAATCTAGGCTGAAATGATGAATTTTTCACTGATGTGTTACTACAGCAGCTGAGGGGAAGGCCGACTTCTGGGAGCAGGGCTGGGGAAGTGCAGCATCGGGGAACAAAAACTGGGAGGGGAAATGGGTGGGAGGGGGCTGGAACTGTTACTGCAAATTCAGTGTGTCTCTTCTATTGTCAGTGGCTTTTAAGTTATTTATAGTGAAGACAGGAGAGTCTGTAGGATAACTTTGAATCTAATGGGTGCTCACTGGCATCATATTTCTGAAGTTTATTTATTGTTATATGTTATTTAAATAACTTATTTTTATAGTGTGTAATCTTAAGATTCAGTACCAAAAAGTCCTGGCTGTTGAAAGATTTTCTTTGCTTGGGACCCAAAATAAAAAGGAAAAACCAGTATTCAAGTGGTTTATTTTGAAATTACACAGTAGTTCTGTGGAATACAATCATATTTAAAATACTGCTACCTCATTTTAGGGAACTCTTACTGTCTGATTGCCTTTGCACAACAACAGATGAACACGTGCTGATTTGTAATTTATTGTTCTTCTCTCTATTTAAAATATTTGTATTATGAGAGTTAATATATTCAAATTACCATGTATTTGAATGTCTTAATTTTATTATATCAACTATGCACTGATGTTATTGAAGTGTCTCAGGGCTTAAACAATAAACGACTGGGTTAAGAGATCTTGGTGCCCATGGTTTATGCTGTCAATTCCTCTCACCTTCAGCAGTTAATGAGGAGCATTGGGGGAGCTGCCTCCTTGGTCAGCACGGGGGAATGGGGTGAGGAATGCTGGCACAGGAGAATGGGGTGAGGAATGCTTTTGGGGCAATGTACAGCAAATGTGCCCACTCTGCCACTGAGAGCAAGGCCTCGAGAAAGGAAAGGGCACCAAAGAACCTGCCTGGCTTGTGGCTTAGGGTGAAAGGAAAGGCTGGAGAAGGAAGGATGAGAGCCCTTGTTTGGGTAGAGGACCTTGTGCATGGGGCCATGGTGGAGGGGTGTGTTGGGGTGCAGGCTGTGGTCTGGGGGCTGGAAGGGGATCCAGCAGGAGCCAAAGTGGAGCTGCAGGCAGGGGAAGGCTTGTCCGATGGGAGAGGGAAGAGATGGGGCTGGCTCATGGACCAGAACCTGGTTAGTACCAGCAGCACAGATGTGGGAAACAAATCCACAGAATCACTGCCAGTAATTGTTATAAATGCTCTAAATGCATGCAACAGGGGCTCAGCTGCAGCCTTGGGATTTGCCCTGGATAAACCACAGCACTATGAGCACCAGGCATGGCAACAGCAGAAATGCATGAGAACAGAATATGGAAAATACCCCCGGGCACATGGTGTGACCCTTGGGGATGGTGCTATACAGGGTCAGGAGCAGGACTCGATGACCCTTATGGGTCCCTTCCAACCCAGCTTATTCTGTGGTTCTGTGATTCTGTGATTCCATGATCCCTGCTGCCATCAGCTGCCAGTCACCATGGGCAGGGTGTGACAGCTGGGCAAACCCTCACGGCCCTGTCTCAGTGCTGTCCTGGAATCACTCTGGTTTGGGACAAAGAGGGGAGAGCTGAGCTGGTGGCTGTGACTTTTGGCAGACGCCAGGCTCAGCAGCCATAGGGATGCTGGTGCTTGAGAGCTTGGGCAGGATCCCTGTGGGATGGGAGATGCTCCAAATCACAGAGCCCAAGGAGCTCCAAGAGGAAGAAAACTGAGGACATATTTCTGAATCAAGCACCTTTCTTTGGTAGAAAAACTGAGCAGGTTCATCCCTGGATGGCGGCTGGGATGAAGGCCCAGCCAAGGCTCCAGAAACAGTGCGGACCCCACTGGGGCTGTAGCTGTCCCTTCAGTGAGCAATGGGGCCGTCACCGTCATCAGCTCCATCCCACCCTTGGGAAAGGACATGGGAATCTTTTCCTTCGCTGTTGTGTTGGATTATTGACCCTGGATGGACATCAGGGTCCCACCACAGCCCCCTCATCACCCTCAGCTGGGCAGGGGGAAAAAACATAACGAAAGGCTTGTCAGTCAGAATAAGGACAAGGAAAAAGACCTCAGCAATTACTGTCATAGGCAAAACAGGTTCAACTTTGGGGGAGATTAATTTAATTATTTAATTAATTCAATTTATTGCCAATTAAATCAGAGTAGGATAATGAGAAATAAAAACTAAATCTTAAAATACCTTAACCTCACCCATCCCCTCCTCCCAGGCTTAATTTTGCTCCTGATTTTCTCTCCCTTCCCTTCTGGCTGCAGTTGTGCAGGGTTTTTTCACAGGGCACTGCCATTGTTGCCCATGGGTTGGGCCTTGTCCAGCAGATGCCTCCTGGAGCAGCTGGCGTTGGCTCCATCAGACCAGCAGCTTCTCACAGAGCCCAGCCTTGTAGCTCCCCACTATCAAAACCTTGCCATGAAAACCCAACACAACTGGTGACTTTCTCATCACACAGTGATGCAGTTTTCCACCATGATTCAGCGTGAGTAGAGCAAAGATTAAACTTTTCTGTGATTTGAGCATTTTCTTATCACTGATTCCAGTTTTAGAGCTTTCCACCATGATCACTGGAGATATCCCTGTGTCTGCAGGATGTGGCTACTGCCTCCATCCCCTTCTCCAGCATCACTTTTAGGCAGGGATCTTACCACCACCACCACCACCATCATCCCAGACCAGTGGGACAGCTCTGGGCATAGCGGTGAGGACCCACCATCCCTGGTGGCCATGGATGCAGTCCCTCAGCCAGAGCCTGCTCCCTTATCTGCTTTCCATAACAGGGAGGTAGGAAACAGCACAGGTCTCCACTAGCAAATCCCTCACAAAAGTTTTTCTGAGTCAGTGACTTCACCTAACTTCATCCGGGGCATCTCAGAACCAGACAAACAAAGTTACTCTCAGTCTGGTGACTCCCAGATTCATCAACTGCTCACAAGTTGTTATCTGGTGGCAAGTTGCTGTTTGAGTTAGAAAAATCCCTATTAGTTATTACAAAACTCCAAATTTTCCCAGCTCAGCGTTTCTCAGTGCCATTTCCTGTGGCAGTGCTGGTTGGTGGGGCTGGCAGAGCCCATTGCCTGAAAACTCAGGCTGTTGTTCCCCAGGCAGGGCAGGATGGACAGGGCAGCCTCCAGCTCCCTGAAATGCTGGAACAGGCCCACAAAGCCCCAGTTTCCCAGTATCAACACAGCAGGACTACCCACATCAGCTCCCTGCCCACAGCTCTGCAGGATGCTACACTGCCAGGGGATCCCGTTTGGTCAGGAGGGCCCCCAGCTCTCCCCAAACCCCCCAGGGTGATGCCCTGCTCCTGCCCAGGTTGGTTTAACCCCACATGGCTCCGACAGACTTTCTGTTCCTCCCCAGGTTAATAAACTCAGAGACAGAAATCAGTGTGCAGATGAAGGATGCTTTACCTGATCTGGAGATATTCAAATGAAACACGATAGAAGAACGTGCAGGATGCTCAAAGGAAAATAAAAAGTGTTGTTATTGGAGTGTGCCAGAGCAGTGGGTGACCCAGTTTAGCCACTTCCAATTCACAGTGTAGCGAAAGCCTTGAGATACGGAGAAGTGGAGAATCCCCGAACCAGGCAGCTTACATACCGTATGTGACCTGACTCCTGCCACTGTCATCTTAACAGTGGAAATTTCATAATGCAAGATCAGAAGAAAATTTTGACTTGCACAAAAAAGACCTGTTGCTTTCCTAATCGGGAGCAACTTTGGAAAGTGCAGATAAGGGAAAAATAAGTTTTTCCTTCTGGTTCAGCAATTTTACAGTAATAAATTGAGGTGCTTCCTCCAGAAAAGCATACACAGGTACAGATCACCAAACAATCCAGAGACTAAGGGCTGAAGGGGTCCAGGCAAAGCAGGCCATGAGCATCCTGGTCCAGGTCCTGCTCACCTTCCTGGCGCTGTTGGGCTGCCAGGGTAACGTGGTCACTCCACAGGCACAAACACTACGGATCAACATGCTGAAGGAGAGCATCAGGCTGCTGGACCAGATGCAGCAGATGGAGGTAGGGCTGGTTGGTGCTTTACTTACTGATGGGAAGGACAGACTGTTTCATCAGGCTTGGAGGGAGCAATGCTGAGTCAGAGGAAGGTGATGAGCACGGGGTTCACAGTGCTCCTGGCGCCTGGCAGGCGTATGGATGTGTGTCTGCGTGTGCACGTGTCAGGATGGATCCATGTTTTCTGGAGCCTGAACACTCCTCTCCTTTGTGTCTTGGTAAAGGTTTCCTGTAACGAGATGAACGTGACAAATATCTTTGCAGATAGTAAGGTAAGAAAAAACCTCAACCATATAGTGCTGATGGGTACTGGGAGAGGGTGCTGGGGGCCAGAGGAGAGCACAGGGCAGTGGGAGGCAGGAGGGAAGCCTGGAATCCTGCCTGTCCTGGTGTGGTGCTGTGGAGGAGCAAGAAGTCCTCTGTGAGCCCCCAGCACGGATGCTGGGCTGCTCAGCTGGCTCTCCCTGCTTCTGGTGCCCTGCACAGGTGCCCTCACCACCCCCAGCCAAAGGAGCATCGGTGGCTTCTGGCCACCCTGGGGACCAGGAGAGGCCAGAGGGTGGTCAGGGATGAGCACCTGTGTTTGGGCAGCAAACAGAGGTTTCAGCTTTTCAGAAAGGAAGAGAAGAACATCTCCCTGTGCCTCGGAGTGCTGTCACCAGCTCAGACACCCACAAGTGCATGTTGCACGGCATCTCAAGTGCTGGGTAGGCCCACCATCCCTCTGGCAGCCCCTTATCTGGGGGAAGGCTCTGCAGTTAGCACAAGATTTAATAGCAGATAATAAGGCCTCTTTCTGCTCTGAAAACTGCTGCCTAAGCCAAGCTCCCCAGCCCGAGTTCCTGTTTTCACAGAAAGCCCATGCACTCACCTCGTGCCACACTGGGCAGCATCCAAGGGGTGCAGCAGCCTTTCCTGGAGAGCTGGGGCTCAGCACCCCTCAGGGGATCCCCACACCCCTCCTGCCACAGGGAGCAGCCCTGGTGGTGAGAAGAGATGCCTGAGATGCTGCACAGCCCCACACTCACAGCTGCCCATGCTCACAGCGACGGGCCGGTCACTTGTTTGAAGGCACCGTTCGACTGAAAGCTGAGACAAAGCAGGCAGCTCTGGGAACATCCCCGGGGGAAAGAAGGTCAAAGGGTGTTTTTTATTGCCACCAGCACTTCACTTATTAATTCCTCATCTTCCACATGTCTCTGCTCCAGGACTTCTCAAAGCCCCTAATGACGGCAAACTCTTCCCAGGTGCTTTTGTTACTCCTGTAGCACCTCTGCCTGCTCAAACCAGCTTCACTCCCAGGGAGCAACTGCACAGGGTCCCACAGCTGCAGCAGGAGCACGATGCTCCATCAACAGGGGTGCTCACTGCTGTGCCACACTGCTACAGCTTCTGCCAGGGGTTGGTTTCTCCTCACCAGGAAAGGGATGGGAGCAGAGCCAGGTGTGCACAGATGGAGCTTGGAAGCTTCAGGGAGGCTTTGGCACCTCAAGCCACAATTTTCACCTATCCTTTAGAACAGAAACATATTATTTTTAGTGTTTTAATCTGCTGGTAATAAGCCATGACTATACAAAAGAGTTTTTAAAAAAGTCATGTCTTTTCCCAGAGAGGTAACAATACGGAGATCTTATGCAAAGCTGCCACAATTGCTCAGGAGGGCCAGAGCTGCCACACGTACCTTGGCGGTGTTTACGACAACTTGCTCAGCCTGGTCTGGGGGAGCAGAGCACGGGACAAGGTGAGGCACAATTCTCCCTGCACTGCCCACAGCCCTCAAACCTCTCCCTCAGTCACTTTTGTTTTACTCCCGCCACTGTCAGCAGCCCAATCCAGGCTGCAGAACCCAATCCCTCCCCAGCAACCTTCTAACAGCCTCTTTTTCCCATTCCAGAAGCCATGTCCTGTGGCAGCAGGCAGCAGCACCTCACTGAAGAATTTCCTCAAGGAATTAAAACAAATCCTCCAAGAAGAGTGTAAGAGTTTGAAGTGAAAAGACACTTTTGTTTTTAAACGATGACCCTATTTTTCAAAGATTATTTATAATAATTCTTTAAATAAATGTATTTTTTTGACTAAATGTGCTGGCATTGCACAGGATGTTACAAGGCAGCCGTCAAGAGAGTTCCAAGTTTAAGGGTACAAGGGTGGTGTGGCTAGGACTTGCAAAGAATCTGTCCTGGTATGGAATTCAGCTCATGCTAACATGAGGGACACAGGTCTAAGCAGAAGGAAAAGCCCAAGAGAAGGCAGAGGGAAGAAGCCAGGCTGCAAATGGGACATGCTCCTGAAAGCTGGGAACTCAAAAGTGCATGCTTGAGCTGCAAAGGTCTGGAGCTAAGCAAGTTCTTTCACTTTACTTACAACCTGTATTATAACATTACATACATATATATATATATATATAACATTACATTATATACATATGGCACAGCCCTTTGTGACCCAAGAGTGAAGAGGCCAGGGCAGTGCAGGGTTTGGTTCATGCATCATCCGAGTCACAGGACTCTGGGGAGCTGCAGACCACAGAAAACCTGGTACCTACGGGCTGAGCAGGCTGGGGGGGCCACAGGTACTGCCACCCAACACAACTCATGCAGCAAAGGAAACAGAGCTGAACACTTGCAACTCCTGCAGATAAATTCACACCGTCTGCACCAGGAGAGGGTGTGACTGGCTTGTGTAACACAGGTGACAAAGCCAGGAGAGCAGGCAAAGCCTTCTCCCCATCAGCTGCAGCCCCTGGGCAATGCACACACCAGGAGAGGCAGAGCATGGGCAGCACAGACCATTCAGGGGCCCAGCAGCTGCTCTTGCAGTGCCCCGGCTCAGCCCAGGACCACCCCAGCATGGGATGGGCTTAAACAGGGGCTCAGCAGCTCCTCAGGCACATCTCTGAATCTGCAGCCTCATCCCACTGGTTTTCTCTGTAGTCTTGGAAAGAAGCCCTTAGTTCTGCCCTGCCCACCTCTTCCACAAGGTCTTGCTGCCCACTGTCCTGGGGCTTGGCAACGAGAACCCCACACACCCCAAACTCCCTGCACAAACTTCTCCAGAGTGCTGTGCAGCTCAGAGCTACAGAGGCACCTCACCCACGCTTCCTCGCCCAGCTCCTGGCACAACTGAGTTAGAGATGTTCTATGTATAATGTTATGTGAAAAACATACACACAGGGTAGAATTAGGAATCAAGAATTTTATTTCATGGTATGAACATGCTCCAGGGACACAATATTGATATATACAGTACAATGAATTAACTTTAATAAAACAAAGAATAGTCAGAAATAAACAAAATTAGAAAACCAATAAATAGGAAGACACATTATACTAACAGATTAGCAGTTTTTCCCTCTATACAGGCCTGGCTAAGCAGAACTGTGGAGAAAGGTAAAAGATGGACAAGTGCAGACAGTGTAGTCAGTGAAAGGCACTAAGGACTATCTCCCCTCCTCTTAAAGGAACAAGTTAAATATTAAATAATTCATTTACTCAACATTAAACAACATAAAGCAAAAATCTCACTGTTAATGTTCTGGAATGAGGAGAATCTTCTGGTAGCAAGACGCAAAGATGAGCACGCACAGTATATGTTATGTAATAACATTTTTGAAACATATTTGATAAATACCATAGAGCACAAACTGACCTGCAACGAGAAAGGCTGTATTAAGCTCTTAAAAGTCCACATGAATTAAATCCTTTCCTTATTAAAACACATTATGGGCCCGTTAGACATTCACAGATTGGCCAGGGCTATAGAGAGGGCCCATGTGGTAAATCTACAAGCCAGACTCCCTGGTTTTACAACAAACTTCCCAGAACTTCAACAAAACACATCAGTTAACAGGTGAGCCAAGCTGATAGGGCACATGGCCATGAGAGTGTTCCACTTTAAATAAAGTCCTCTGACAGAGCAGATAATTTGTTCTCCAAGCCTCTGTAACAGGAGCTAATCAGTTTCTCCAATCTGCCAATTAAAGGTGTGCAAGCAACTATTTATTGTTTTCCCTGCTCCAAGGCTCATGTAAATATGCAGAGTACTAAGGTTTTCAGCAGCAGGACTGTTATGCTAATTGTAAAGCATATGCCTTTAAGTTTTAAGTATTTTAAATATTTTAAATGGAGTACCATGGTTCACAGCGGTATCTTGAAGCCACTGACAGCTGTTAGGTAAAGGGATTTTCAATGGTGTTTTTGAAGGCATGGTTCTGGTTTAACTCCCTGAAAACCAGATCATTCAATAAATGTTAGAACAAGATGTTAACACAAAAAGGAAACAGAAGTTATTCCTGGTTCTGAGAACTCATACAGGCCACAGCTGTGCACCTATCTGCTTGGACTCAGAACTGAAAGACTTTAAGCAGCATTTAAGCCATTTTCAGTCTGGATTTTTTGATGAGACGTATGTATTAAGAGATAATCCAACTCTATTCACGCACATTCAAAGTAAGGTCAGCTCTTCACAAGCAAAACCAACGACAGCTTCCATCAAGAAAGTTTGTGAGCATTTACCTCTAAGTGCTAGGCTAGAAAAAACAAATGCCAGTTTGTATCTGTGTGTTTTATGAACTTAGGTGACACTCCCCCCAACAGAGAGGGCAGCATGTTCTTCCAGGTCATGATCTTGAAAAAAAACATTGAAAACACCAGAAAAAACTTACAACTTGTTTAGAATAACACTGAATATATCCTTCAGAGCAAAATATGTTCTTACAAGACCAGTTTTAACTACTACAGATCCTGTTACAGACTCCAAGATACATCCAGATGCCCATCATGACAGGAAAAAAGGGCATTTAACTTCTCTAAGTACTCCACAGGAACATTCTGGTAAAAGCAGATGTGGCTACTAGCAAGGACTCAGGACACCTGAGGAGCTGTCTTGTTTTCTGTCACACTGAAGGACTCCATTTCTCCCATCAGTAATCACAGCTTTTAATCCTCCAGGTGATGCTAAGATGACAGGGAGGTCACAGCTCGTCCCCCCACCCTGGCACAGGAACTGCTGAGATACCCACAGCTGATGTGATGAGTTATAAAACACACACAGTCTGAAGGAGATACAATTTCTCTCTGACACAAAAGCAACATATTAAAGTGATATGTGTCTATTAGCAGCATAAATATCAAATAAAAAGAGCAGCCATCACAAATAAATGGTTCTTATCAGAGACCAGAATTTTTTTCCTCTCATCAGAGCATAGCCAGAGATGCACACAGTCTACACAGGAACACAGAGAGCACCTGTATGTCACGGGATATTGTTCTGGGAAAATGGAGCAATTCATTCTGCTTTACTAAAGGAGAGCCAAATTCATCCTCAGTGTAGAGCAGTGGCCCAGTGCCTCGCAGTCAGGAACGAGGAAATGGAGCACAGTGCTCACAGCCCCACGGCTGACACCAAATCCTGGAGTTACAGCATCCTCCTTAAATCATCTCTGCTGTTCAGACTACAAAACGACTCACACACAAATTCCAGCCCTGAAGCATAAAAAGCAGCCAAAGTAACACAGCCTAAAAAGAAGGAAAAAAGGCTCTCTCTTGCCTTCATAATCAAGGTCTCATTCTCCACAGTGCCAGCAGATCACAACAAACTGATAAAAATGAAAGGACTACTAGACACCTTTGATTTCTGCTGCACTTAAACAGAGCATGGTCCCTTTTCAGAAATCTCAGACTTTTGTGGTTCACCTTTTTCCTACCCAGCTACTTTCTCTGTACAGCAAGACAGCAAAAAGGGAAAAGGACTGTGTATTTTACACACAACACAAATGGGTTAACAGCCACAGTGAGGAATATTAAATAAAAAGATTTGATGCTCTAAAAGGTTTGCAGCAACCACATTCAAACACAGATCAGTGCAACAGAGGACAATAGTGAAAGCTGCCAGTTATGTGCAAAGCAGGGCATAAGTCAGAGTTACCAGCCTTAATTTTAGGATTTCATTAACTGTTTTGAACTAACATGTCTAGCACTTAAACACACATCTAGAACCCTTATTTTCTATACATTTCAACAAGGATTACCAACAAGTTTCCCTGCACAACACATTTAACACATGGAATTTCACAACCATCAATCATATATACCAGTTTAATATTATGTTAATATAACATACGATATACAGGCAACTAAGGAAAAATACTGGTTTTTTTAAATAAAAAATTATAGCCATGTCAAACTCTGCCACCTCTTGAATTTTGTGTTCTGGCCAAACCTTATACACTCACTGATTTTTACAGGAATTCTGACCAGGTCACACTACTGCAGCAGGGAGTCAATGACAGCTCCTGGCTTGGTCGAACGTTTTCTGTTTGGAGAGCAGAAAGGAAAGGGGAAAACAACACCACACACACATCATTATGCTGTCTAGGAAAGACAGGGACCAGCCACATTTCAAGTCAAAACTACATGACATGACTTCTCCACAAGCAAAACCAGGCAAACAAAAAGCACAAGGAAGCACATGCTGCAATCTCCCCCAGCAGCCCTCTCCTCTCCATTGGTACCAGTGTTTGCACGGGCAATGTGCCAGACTGTGTTAAACTGAACCAGGAATGCAGCAAAATAAAGCAAGGAGCTGGAAGAGGAGAATGCAGCAAAGAACATCGGAAAAATCCCCAGACAAGTCTTTCTGGACAAGATTTACTGCAGCAAAGAGGTCTCAGCTTGGTTCTGTCACACCTGGCAACACTAAACTACACCATGCAAAATTTTTGTCCTTTGCCTTCTCATTAAGCAAATGTTTGAAGACTTGTGGTAAGTTTGCATACACAAACTTAAGCCTTCCCTTGGGTAAATCCCTTATTGCATAAAGATACCCCAGAGCTCTTCACCTTCTACCCGTCTTGGGCCTGGATCTTCCTTTTGAAGTCCTCGGCCTCTCCAGCTTCATCAGAGATTGCCTCAAGCTTTCTTCAGTGTAAGCTAAGTAAACATGGGAAAGGTCCACTTCAAAGGGCTAGAAAAACACCAGAAAAACCCATAAGACACAATCATCAGAATAATTTTATACACTGATCAATGGTGCTTTCATGATATACAAAGACACATTTCTTCAAAAGAAAAGAAAATTGGACAGTTTGGCTACAAACAGAGAGTGGTAGTCTCTGGCAGGACTTGGGCCTGTACAGTTCAATACCTCAATTCAATAGTCACTCACATCTTTCTCTTTTTTGTCCAAGACAGGCGTCTGTTTCCTCATATTGTTTCCTGTATATGCAACACATTTCTGTAAGCAGAAAGGAAGGTCTGTTAGTAAAGTCTGCCGTGCACAGTAAAACTGCCTATAGCTTCACCAGTTTCTTCCTGGGCTCAATTAAACCCCTCAGAAGCTCGTGCTAACATTAGCTGGTGCACAAGCCAGGCAGCCATTCTTACCAGCTGCCATTCTCCTATGTCCTCGTTCCAGTGAACGTAGTTCTCAATCATCTCCTACAAAGAAGTCAGGACAGTAGGTGTTAGACTTGCACAATCCACCCTCCAGGTGCACTTTCCAGAATATACATCCTAAGGCCTGGACAAGCTGCTTAAGAAGTCTTGATTCATTCCAAGTTGTTCCTATTAGGACAGCTATATCCTGTGCAAAAAACCCCCCTATTTATACTCTGAAAACTACAGAAGAGAAAATACCACTCCCAAACTGTATGTACTGGAGAGCCCCCTAAGGCATGGGGTTCCCAGTACGCCAACACCATCAGGACAGCAGTACACAAACACTGTTATAAGGAAAAAATGAAAGCTATAAAAACAATTTCCCTTAATTTTCCCATTCAATGGTGTGCATTGTATTTAAGCTCATTGTGAATTTTCTGTATATTGGCATCACAAAGAAAACAAGAATGTCCACGATCTAAAAGTCCAGTCTTTGTGTTAATATCAGACATGAACAAGCACAACTTCAAGCATAGTGGGAAAAAAAGAGATTTTGAACAGACCCACTGCATGGACATACAGTGAATATACCAGTTAACTATGTGGTGAACGTGATTTTCTTATTTTTATACACCTTTAGAAAGATATGCTGCCAGAGAACTGAGATTAGCACAGCACAACCCCTGCCCCAGGCTCAGGTGCTTTGCCTTCACCTGGTAGTCCTGAGGAATGAAGTTGTCTATGATGAGAATCTGAAGACGAAGCTCCCTGCTCAGCTGCCGAATGTTCTCCAGCAACCCTTCAATCTCTCTCTGATGCTCTTGCTGCAGATCTGCCATCTGAAAACAAACCAGGCATTTGAGAGGCATCAGAGTTAGCTTAATGCATGGTAACAGCCTAAAGAGGACAGTCTTATGTCTGTATGAGGTTTTCGGAAAACAAAAGCAAATTCTGGTTATTAATACCAGAATAAACCCTCTGAAACATTCCAGCTCAGGGATGGCTGAAAATAACATTAAGTTCTCAGTTTCACAAACCCAAAACTGGCCTTCTGCCAACCCAAGCTGCTTCAGCTAAGACTAGATGAAGAGCATGAGACAAGTTATATCCCTGGCACGGTTTCAAGGAAAATCTCTGATCCCAAAGACCAAATGCATTTTTTAATGAAACGGGAACTCCAGCTACCAGCCAAAGGACACATTCATCCAGTGACTGAGGATGAGGTAACAAGGGCATCAGTCATAAAGGAGAGGCAGCTCAGAGCAGAGAAGCCTTTGGGCTGCAGCAAAGCAGGAGACGGGGCTGCCAGCAAGCAACTTGCACTTTATTTCAGAAATAACCAGTGGTTTTCCTTGAAGTTCTGGATATCTCAGGGTCTCACACATAACCCTTCTCAGCCTGGCCTGGGGAAAAGCTTTACAACATGCTGTTCTAGAGCTCCAACTACAGACTTAGGTATTTTTGAATTGTGTCAGCCAAACAGACAGCACAGAAAGACAATTCTAAACATATGGCACTTTTTCCAGCATTAAAAAGCTGATGGCTTATCCTTCCCAGCTCTAGACCCTCACAGGATCACTGACTTAGGACTTTAGACACTAACCTCTGACTTTGCAGCCATAAGCATGGTCCACACTTTCTTCAGCTTTTTGGTTTTCCCCTGTGCTTCCTCCTGGAGGTTGGTGTACTTCTCCTCAATGTCCAAGCGTTCTTGCTGTGGACAACATTTGGCACAGACACACACACATTAACATAATCACACAAACTCTCTGCAACAGTATGAACAAGAGGAAAAGCTACTTGAACAAACAAAGCATTTGCTGAGAGCACAGAGCCCTGGCTGAGCCAGGCTGGCTCACACCTGAAGGGGTTACGCAGCCAATGAGTGGCCAGTGGAGGGGCTGGCTTCTGCAGTGCTTCCAGAGCACAGTCACCCGTGGATAACACATCCTGGAGTGTCCTGCCATTGCTGTTTGCAGCCAGCCACAGCAGATAATCCCACCTCCTTCTCCTCGAGCTCCTTGCGAAGCTGCTCTGCTCTCTTCCTTCGTTCTTCCAGTTCCATGTTTGATTCTTCTAGAAGCTTCTCTTGCTCCTCTGCTTTTGCCAGCAAGTCCACTCCTCCTACAATCACCTTTTTCTCTAGTGCAGACAGTTTCTCCAACAGGGACTGGTGCTCTTGCCTAGACAGACAGGTAGGTGTGAGACTTCCTATCCTACCGTGCTGAGTAGGTCCTGGTTTTATAGCCCAGACAGCACTCACAGGGCTGGAAAAACTTGTCTTGCTGCTGAGGGTTTAAGTCGGGGTGAGGCAGTGCAAGAGAAAGCAGGGAGTTGCCCAAGTTCCCCAAGATCCCACCACCTTCTCTCAAGCAGAACCAGTTCAACAGAGAAGTGTCTCCTGCTGCGAGTCACCTCTCTTCAGGGGCTGCAAGCATCCAAGGACATCCCCAGGCTACTCAAGGCACCCTCTGCCAGCAGAGCAATGCTCAGGGGCAGCTGCTGCAATGGAGGGCAGGGAACAGAGATCAAGGCGGGGCAGCTGAGGTGCAAACCAAGAATGCTGGCTGCTGCTGGAGCAGTCTATTTGCATAAGGTAGTACAACCTTAGCAGGTTTTTCGCTTCAGAATGGAGCACCCCTACACCCAAAATGACACGCTTGTGACTGTGCTGCAGGAAACCGGGCCTGTTACAGAACAGTACTGCTGCCCCTCACAGGTCTTGGAAGATTAATTTATGTTTCTAGGCTATTTTGCACAACTAAGTGAAGTTAAGAAAAGAAATGGCAAAAGGATAGCAGTTTGACTTTTCCATATACTCTACGCTCTCAAAGCAGAATAAGCTCCTCTTTCACCTTGACAATAGCAAGGGCTGATGTTCACTTTCTACAAGGTTTGACAGGCACCTTCGCATGCATCTCCAGATATTTGTACAATTAAGGAAGGAACAACCCACACGACCACAAAAACTGCCCAGAGCATGGTACTCACTGAGCTTTCAGCAAGTCTTTTTCTCTCTTCTCCAGTTCAGCTCTGGCTTTATTTCTTTCTTCTTCTTCCATATCAAGCTTAGTTTCAAGAGCTTTTCTCTCCTCTTCAATCTTTGCTTGCATCTCTACCATCTTATCAGGGGAAACTTTCTTTTTGCCTTTGAAAGACATGAGGAAAACAAATTAGTTCACCGAAAAGTAGAACAACCTCTGTATCATGGCATTTTTTCCATGTTCAGATCCAATACTTGCATTTAACAAAAATTTCATTAGGTATCAGCTTCAAAATGGGCAAAATTCAGTCCTTCAAATCCTATTTTAACCTTGGCCAGTTGTCACCAGCTCCTCAAGAGCAGCAATGCTGTGTAACTAACACCGGAACATAATGCCCCCGAAGCACAAAACATATGGAGAACACCTGGAGAAGGAACACTGCTTAAAGAGAAGCCTGAGCTGGAAACTCTGATATTCTAACAATGCACATCAGGCCAGAGGAAGGAAAACAGAAGACTGCCTCGACCCACAGCTACAAGAGCTCAGCTACCATGAGTTACATACTCAAATTTCAGATTAGCATCTTCACCATTCCCCTCATTCACTGCCCTCCCTAAAGGCCTATCTATTCCAAAGTCAGCATGTAGATATTTTTAAGAACACACTACTACGAAAATAGAGAAATTCAGAACAGTCCTATGAAAGCCAGGCAATTAAAGAAACTTCTTGATGATATTTGGTCTATGTAACAGTGACTACCTAGAGATTTGAAAGTACCAAGGTTTGCTCTGGCTTAATCAGCTGAGTCTTTACAACAGAACTACCAAACAGCACACCAGGTCCATGTCAGAGAGGCCTACAAAGGGAGTGGCCACACCAACTCACGGAACTTCCTGACCTCACGGGTTGGAACCACACCCCCCAAATTTGAAACAAAGTGTGAGGCGACTGCTCTTGAAAGCCACTCTGTAAGTCCTGAGCCAACTTTCATTGCAATCCCCAGAGTGCCTGAGTGCCCAAGGCAGGTGAACACAGAGATCCTGGGGGGTTTTGCAGAGTGAGAAAGCATTTCTCAAATCCACAAGTCCTAAAATATCCCTTTGTTCACAAATGAATCCATCATTTTCTTGCTTTTTCTCCAGACATAAAAAGGCCCCGCCCTGTAGAATCCAGCTGTATTTGAAATTAAGGAGCCACTGATTGCCACCTGACTGTTTTCCATAGTTACATAATGCACACGGTCAGAATGTGCTCAAGGAAGCTGTTCAGTAAAAGGCTTCTCTTCCTCCAGTCTTCAAGATACTCAGTTTTATTTATATACATATACATGTATTTTATTTATATATATACTTATTATACACATATTCACTCCAGCAAAGTGTCACGCACGCACACATTTTCACATCTGCATATATATTCCTTCATGTGCATAAGAGCTTTAATTCATTTTGTTGCAAGGTAAGGACTTCACCACTACAGCAAACAACATCTTCATTGCCATCTGCTAAACTTCAGAATCAGATAATGAGCGCTTCTTTCTGGGCTTGTGGTGCAAAAATCTCTCACTAATTAGTCTTTGAGTAAGAAGCTTTCTGGAAGTGCTATACAAAGCTCATCATATGAGATAAGCCAGATAAAGGCTTCTTACTGTTAGGACATATCCCTATATATTCTCAGTTTAGGAGAAAAAGGTGTAGTGAAGCAAGTTGTAGATCCTTTCACAAGCTTTGCAATTTTAAGGAGGTGAAAATCAATTACACCAACCTGCTTGATCTTGCATTAAGAAGAAGTAGAAAGCAAATCGCAGAGAGGCAGCAAACACATAAAAAGAGGAGGAGAGAAAATGTTATTGCTTTGATCATTTTGGACAAAGATCATCAGCACCAGAACAAACATCAAATTTTATATTCATGTTTCTGGGGTAGAAAACATGACATAATCATAACTAAAAACCCCTCCATTAGAGCAAACATTAATGCATCGTGTTATGCTAAAGCAGAGAATGTGTCTGTACTTCAGAGTGCTTTGCATACCCAGGATAATCTTCAGCTCACCCTTGCATTCTTCTGCCCATTCAATGCAATGCTGAATCTAAACTCAATATTAGGAGCCTGCCGCAAGGATCATGCCCTAAGAAACAGTTAAAGGGGGTGGATTTCTCCTTCAATTAACAAACTCAATGCTCCCCACACTCAAGAGAGGCAATTCTGTTATATTACCTGTAAAATATTAGCATACAGAATACATGTTCTAAGTTTTAACCAAGATTTCCAAGCCAATTCTTTGCAAGGTACATGACAGTTGCACACAGAGAGTCTCAACACAAGATTTCTCCATTTAATTACACAGGGGATTAGTAGGTTAATTTGCAGTAACTGGTGCTTCCATAGAGGTATAGAGCCACTTTTGGTTATTCAAGCAAGTGCAACAAAAAAGGAAAGGGATAATGAAAGACACCACATGCAGAAGGGTCACACTAGAGGACAGTTAATATCCCAAACCACAAAAAGCTACACTTATCCCAATTATCAAAAGCCCAGGGCAACTTCCCCAACAGAGCTGTCTCCAAACTCGTCCACCTGCTGACACATCAGCAGTTTGCTATTAACTGTCCTCATCCAAATAAAACACTCAGGTTCCAAGCAAGCTTTAAAGGAGCAGGATTGAAGCAATCGAATTCCCAGGCTACAGTCATATGACCCACCAAAGGTCTCCCCTGGGTTGTGCTCCTTCTAAACCTGCTACCACCCTTCTCTGAGCTGAGGCTTTCCATTAACATCACTGGTGTAAAAGGGACTGAACTATACAGCAATGCTTTCCAGGGTCTCTCTGCACAGGGAGAAGAGTGGAGTGCTTAGATCCAGGATAACAACAACAACAACGGGTCAAGTCCCCACAAGCCTAGTCCCAAGGTGTGATTTGTTTCCTCAATCTTTATTGATTGTAGGGATTTTACAGGCACAGCAACCTCTCTGACCAGAACAGCCCAGACTTTCCTCACTGCCAGATCAAAATCTGGATCTCCTGTTCCTCTGAACTAAGTCCCACAGAGATCAAGAACTAAGTACCATGGGGCACTTAAACCCCAACCACCAAGAATATTTTTTAAAGTATCTGCAAAAACAAAGCTGATCAACCAAGCATTGCCACATTTTCTTTGCAAGTATAAACCTCATGCTGTTTGACTGTTTATTGCTCCATTTGTTTTCTCCAAAACTAATTCTGAGAAGGCAGAGTCCAATATAACACAGAACACGTCTAGCTGTCCTTTATACGAACTCATTGTAGCAACTCCCATTGAAAAGTTATCTCCATTTTTTCCCCTGTATTTTAGATGGTGCATTCAACACAAGTTGCAAACTGGATTTTTTTAACCTATTATTTCTCAATTATCTTTAAATCTTGCTCAAGCAGCCCACTACACTATTTCCTATTCTCTCACATATCTGGCTAACAGTGTGCACATTGAATAACTGTTTCAAGCATGGAAGCAGCAAAGGAAAGGCATGCTTTAGCAGAGTTACAGCTTGAGGTTTATCTTTCCAACAGACAAAGCAGGGAAGAGTGCAACATTGCAAAATGGAGTGTGCAGATTATGGAAAGGCCGACGGTTAAAGGACTTAAGAGCTCCCACTCACTAGTGAAGGACTTATCCAGAGGTTTCTCTATGACAGAGCATGTGGAGTCTGAACTACTGCTGCTGCTACTGCCTGGAAAACAGAAGTGCGTCCCACAGAAAAACCCAGAGGAAGAAACATGCAGATGGGAAGTTAGTTCTAAAGGAAAGAAACCCAGAAGAGCCAGCAATCTAGTTCAAAAAAGCACAAGTTCCCATTAGGAAGCATTTGCTAGGATCCCTCCCAGACTCAGCTTGCAAGGCCACCATTTCCCAGCACAAAATTGCATGCTCAGAAAGACATTTCAGTTAAAACCCATCTTAACGCGACTACAGCTTAAAACAACACGCCAAGGCAGCTTCCATTTCAAGCAACAACACCAGAGAACACCAGATCATAGTGGAGAAGGCTGTGGATAACTGCCATAGCAGAGGATTCAGTGACCAGGAATCCTTTCCAGTCTTATGCACATGGCAATGTGCACTTCTCACTCTGGAAGGCAGAATCAGCTTACACAGGCGCAGTCAGTGTGCATGCCTGTGAAGCAGCTCCCTTAGGGAACTTAACTAGAGTGGCTTGTTTGGGAGTTGAATAAGTCAGTTATTCACCCTCTATTCCTTCCAAGCAGCACTTTGAAGGTGATCTCCTCCTGGGAGGAGATTTGGGCAGGACATTTGGAGACATTGGACAAGCTTTCCACTTCTAGAAATAACCAAAAGGTGAAAAATGAAGTTGTTACAGCTGTCAATAAAGGCATGGCAAAAGCTGTTTATGACTACTTGGACAGACACCAAAATGAAGACAAGTCCACCTAAAAGCAGGAATGCTTTAACAGGATTTTTTTTCAACAGATGTGGTGCTTCAGGATGGGAAGGCAGTTTGAATGTCAAAATAAGTTTACTAGAGGAGTTGGAAGTTCGGATGTAGCACTGGGCTTGATTTCTCTACTATCCATGAGGAATTACCAGCAGGGTTCTAGGAGAACAGCAAGCTCCCAAGAAGCCACAGCATCCCATGGTACACAAGTCACCTGCAGTTCCAGGTTCAGCAACATCCCCTGGGGTTTAGATGATACACAGCAGTTTAACACTGATGTGGGACCAAGGAAACTTCACCATGGGATTTGCAGACTGATCCCAAAAAACCACATGTGCAGCTCCCATTAAGCTTTTCAGCTAGCACAAAGACACCCAAAGATCAAGTTTTCCCTCTATCAGTACAAAATAGGACACCCGAGGAGTCAGTTACTGAAGATCCATAAGACAGATGAATCCTTTGCCTAAACCACAGCCAAAATTCCCCTCCAATCATACCCATGGCTCTAAAAACCACATCTGCCTACAAATGATCTTTGGTGTCTTCTTCCTCCCACCTCTGTGAGCAGGGGAAGTTCCACACCACTAGTCACAAGCCATACGCAGCCACCCTGCGGCACCCAGGGAGCCACCACAAAGGAGGATGTCGCCACAAGCACAGCTACCCGAGTGGAAGCAGGTACTACACGGGTTCGGAGCTGTCCATCTAGAGAGACAGCACCAGAGGGCTTCGTTTCTAGGAGAGGCATGATAATTGCAGCGGCATAGGGCAGCTCTACAGCTCCTCTTGTTCCTGCCTGGCTCTGGCTACACTTCCTACACCAGCTCGTGGATAAGAGGGGACTGGTGGCACTGACAGGAATCTCTACTGCCTTACCCCGCCGTTTCTTCCGCTTCTCCTCTCCAATCTCCCCATCTTCATCTTCATCGTCCTCTTCAGAATCGCTGGTTTCAGAACCAGAGATCTCTTCCCCTAGAAGAGAAAAGTGTGCTTTTATGAAAAGCTTTCCTTCACCTCATATCAGCTTGTTACTGTGACAGCAGCATTTGTCCAAACACAGCAGTGCCTGACATCAGCTTACAAGCACCTGCAGAAGTCCTTAACTGTTGAGCAGGCAGACAGCTTGCCACGGCTCAGGAGACTTAAGGACAATCAAGATAAGCAACTGAATGCTGTGATTCAGTGTGTATATATTAAAGTCCAAGAGGCTGCTTTTAATGGAAATTAAAGCATCTTTGCACAGCTGAAGCTACCAAGTTTTCCTAGCCGGATTCTACCATACCTTCTCTTCTGCCTCTCTTCCACCACTTCTATCTCAGACGAAAGAAAAAGAAAGAAGCATTACTGACTATTTCCTCCTTCTCCTGAATGGGGCAGACACCAAATAGCAAGTAATGTTGGAGTTACTGCTACAGCTGTTCTGTGCTGTGTGTATCTCTGGAGAGAGATGCTGTGACAAGGTCACTGTTTAGCAAGCATCACTCTAGCAGGGTCACTCCATGATGACAGACTAATAGTGACACAAAGCCACAAAGTTACATGGTTTAAAGAAGCTTCTTGTTGCTCTACAGTGTTTGAAACCCGAGTTCCAGCTCCACAAATTTGGTTCATTTTGCCTCCTAATAAACGCATCCCTCCTCCTCAGTCACAGAAAAAGTATGACCTGTTGTTACAGTCCATTTTAATTCCCTACACGGTGTCATTTGTGTCCAGAGCCCGTGTGCTTGCTAGGGAAACCCAGAGAAACCCGGGCACACCAATCCCAGCCCAGAAGCCACCACTCAGCCTAGTGCCAAGTGCCACCTAGTGGGAAAGTCGGGCCCCCACGAGCAGCCTTAGACACCTCTCCTGGCATCCAGCAGGGCAAACAAAACCAGGACACCGACCTACACCAGCGACCACCCTCGGTGATACATATTCAAGTAGAAAAGAATGTTCCCATTCAGACAGAACAAACACCATGCAGAGAGGAACACAAGGGGGAAGGTGAGTCTCACCTTCTTCCAGTTTCTTCTTAAGCTCTTCAATTTCTTTTTGGAACTGGCGGAGCATAGCATCCTTGGGGTCCTCATTAATCCTGGCCTTGTTCTTTATGTTCTTGGCTCTGTTTGCATACCTGAGAGTGCTGATGGTCTCATCGTAATTGTAGTCTGCGGGTCCGATGTTCGCACACTGTGACACGTGGAGACCCAGTTACTGGAGGGCAGTGTCAGAGGCCAGCACAAGGCACTGCAGGAACCCACCCCAGCTCTGACAGTCTCGCACTGCTAGTCTTTCCCAAGCTTTCCTGCTGCTTCTACACCAAAGCCACTCTTGACTACCCAAGCACAGGTTCTGTTTGATCTCACGCATGTATGTACATGTGTGCTGCATTTAGAACCTCATCTGTACAGAGGTAAAAAGACAAGACAGAAAGACATGCGCATAGAAGGTTTTCTGAGCTGCAAACAGCTCAGGATTAGAGAGGCAAATGCCAGGCTGTCGGTATGCTATCCCTGCAAAAATGGAGCCCAACAGCTGGCACTGGAAAGAGCATCTCTTAGCTTACCATCATGGTTTTGGAGTTGCCCCCCAGCGAGTCCTGCAGCAGCCGTGTGAGTTTGGAGTTACGGTAGGGCACGTGGGTGCTCTTGCCATCCACCAGTGCAGAAATAACATTGCCCAGTGTGGAGAGAGAGAGGTTGATCTTAGTGGCTTCCTTCAGTCTCTGCCCCGTGGCTCCAGTTTTTGTCTGTCTTTCAGAACCCTGCAAAAGGAACATGAAGCAGGAGTTAAAACAGATCCTCTAACACATCTCCTCCCTCCAAACAGAATCAGCTACACCTGAAATCTTGCTAGCAGCCATGTCAGTAACCACCTCATCCATTATTAGACAACCTGGCTAAGTATCTCAGACACTGTTAAAGAGACAAGTCACACAGATCTTAAATAGAAGCTTTCAGTGCCAGCAAATTCTGGATTGCTTAAGGCAATGCAGCTAGGAAAATGGAGATTTTCCTCCCCGTGAATAAAAACATTACGGGAAGTCAGTGAGCATTTAAAAAGCACCCCAGCTGGAGCTACCAACCACCATCTACAGCCCTTCCTATCAGCAGAACAAGAGAGAACAGCAACACTGCAATTAGTTTAAAGAGTTTCATAGAGCATCTTATACACTCATCATGTACATGAGTTAAGATGCATGTAAGTAAGTGAAGTTGAATGCCTTTAGTCTCACTTTTCCTGCATCTTCCCCAAGGAATGGTACCTCAGTGCAAATCTTGGGCTAAAGCCACATTTTACCAGCACAATTACATTGGTTCAAAGTGTGACAGAGGGAAGGAGCCTGCAAGTGATGAACAACATGGTCACAACCCTCTGCAAAAACTTCAACAACACAAACCAAATGTCTTGGCAAAGACCTGGCTGGTCCTACTCACAGCAAGGTCAACGAGGTGCAGCTTGCCCATGCGCACGTGCATGTTGCCATCGACCCCCTTCTCACTGCACTCAATGGTGATGGTGAAGATGGCGTGTGAGCGAGAGCTGTGCTCGTTCATGTTTGTGGCACCAACAGAACCTTTTCACAGAGAGAAAAAGCAGTGATGTCTTCAGAATTAATCACATCTTCCTCTAACTCTTCCTGCTCTCAGAGGAGACTCATCCCCACCTCTTTACCCAACCCTGTATTCCAGAAGATGGCAGAAGGATGCTCAGACTCAGCAGCAAAGTGTATTTTGGGCACTGAGGTTGCAGTACACTTTTGACCTGGACTAGCAGAAGGTCCTGCAGGTTGCTACAGCTCTAAGCCAACCACAGACTCCCAAAAGCAGTAAATGTCCTCATCTGTTTTGTTAAGGCTACAAAGATCACTAGCTTAAAGTGTTCACAGCTGATCCCCGAAAACTGCTGTATTTTGGGAAATAAGAACAACAACTATCCATGCCAAGGGCAACAAGAGTCAGAACTTTAAGTAATTTAATAATCTGAGCTTAACTAAGAAGTCTTCCAGAACACAACCTACCTCCCACTCGCAGCACAGGGCTAATGTTCATCCTGATCAGAACTGAAGCGGAAAAAGGACCAAGAGACACACAAGCAGTTCTGACAGCACTGACTGCCCTCACTGCATCCTCCCTCTGCTGATCCCCACTGGCACTGGCCGAGGTGGGAGGCACAGCCTTCTTTACCTGCCCCTGCACAAATGCAATCTGGGAGGAGATACCCTTTTCATTCTGTTCAGCCAAACACTCTTCCCAGCAACAGGACTAGGATCTCTTACTGTGGTCTTTGCTCTGTCTGAGCTATAAACCTGTCCACAGCACGGCTACGTACGGTTCTTGTGGCCCAGAGTCATGATTCTGTCCATATCATCTGCATTGTTTACGACATAAGCTGAAAGGTCTTTGATATAAACTCCCACATCAGGTCTCTCTTTCACCTAAGAGAGAAACAGTTCAGACTAAGCATCTCTAGGAGACCCCCCAACAGCAATTCTAGTGATGCTGTAACAGTAGAGTGGTTTACCCCTCCATGTTCTGGTTCGCACATAAAACACTCCACTTGGAATCAGAGCAGATTAGGAATAAAGACTCAAGCATGACAATATGCTACTGTTTTCCTCTGGGGGCAAGACATGATTTTAAATCCCAGTCTCCAATCCCCAGGACTGCTGAGGGGCTTTTGGGGTAGAACTGCAGGTACGAAACTGCCTCAGGGGGAACAGCCAGTTTGTGCAACTGACCAAGTGGAAGAGATTCAGAGAAGCCAGAAGTGACATCCAGCTATTGCATCTCAAAGGAAAGAGGACTGCTGAGAAGCCCAACCTCCCACTTCCCTGCAAGTGCTTCTCTGGTCTTTAAAACAGAGTATTACTCTGATTCAAAACAAACACCACATTCAGAAGAGGAGGCTCACCTCTAACCTCTGAGACTGGTCCTTCCCCAGCAGGTCCCGCACTTCCTCATTGTAAATTTCCAGGTAAGAGACACGAACTAAAAACCTGCAGATGAACAGCTGGGTAGTTCACTTTGCAAAATCTTCACTGAAGTCCCACAAATAAGTCACAGAGTGCAAAGAAAACAGTGGAATACCAACACAGTCCTGATGCCCCTCAAGAACTGCCTAAGTGGGAGCCTTTCAGCTCGGGAGAAGAACCATTTCTGTTGTCATTGTCAAGGTGAGGCTCCTGCTACACATGGACTCACATTTAAAAAAAAAAAAAGAGACAGAAGCGGTGAAGAGGTGAAAAGAAGGGATTTACCTTGTATCCCCCTCTGCCTTGGCAATGTGACCAAATATATGGGCAAAGGAATTGGGAATGATGCCTCTGAGCTCAGGAACTGCTCGGACCCCTTCCATGGTGAAGGTTTTGCCTGTTCCAGTCTGCCCATATGCAAAAATAGTACCTGAAGGATAAGATAAAAGAACAAGCTCTAAGAAGCTGAGTCTTTTCTAAACTCTAACTGCAGTTTTACTTCATCCCTTCTTAGCCTGATAGAACCGAACACCTCTATTGTTAAGGAGTTAAAATTTTCCACCCACTCCAGTAGCTACTGGAGTACAATGCTGGAGCAATAGAAATGTCAGACAAACAGGACTGAGCTGCTGCTTAATCCAGCCTGCAAGATGTCTAATAAAAAGTCAGCTTGTTTTAAAAGTGCAGAGTGATTAAGGTATGGAAAGATAGTACACTTTGGTTCCACATACGAACAATGCATGCAAGCCCAATTAATAACACAGCCAATTAGCAGCGGATGATTATATACCAACAGCAAACACAACTACTCCTAATCTCTAAGCCACAGCAGAAATGGTGCGAGGCTTCTACAGCAGAACCACCGCAAAACCTCAGCTCTGAACCCACAGATATAGCAACAATTTGGACTAAAGAATCTGTCTGCACAGGAAGGCATCCAGAAGCGTTACTGAGATCCCAGACTCTGGAACTCCAGAAATATCCCAGTTCTTAGATTTAGCCCAATACTCCTGAAAACTCAAGTTTTTGTTGTCAAACCACTGACACTACAGATTGGAAAAACTGAATAGAGTATTTCAGCTGGAAGGGAGCTACAATGATCATCTAGTCCAACTGTCCAAGCACTTCAGAGCCGACCAAAAATTAAAGAATGTTGTTAAGGGCATTGTCCAAATGCCTCTTAAACTCCAACCTGGGGCATCGATCACCTCTCTAGAAAGCCTGTTCCAGTGTCTCAGTAAAGAAATGCTTCCTCATGTCCAGTCTAAACCTCTCCAGGCAACAGCCTTAAATCATTCATTTTCAAACCATGAATTTTAATAATGGAAAGAGTGTCTGTCAGCACAAGAAATTATCAGGCATTTTACAAACCTTGGAAAAGTTTGTAAACTGTTGTTGTTTGTAGCGTACTGTTACAGAAAGCAGCAATCTGCCTTCCTTTACTTAATACTTTTCCATGCATAACAGACACACATCCACAAATCACGGCCATGCTCTTCCCAGCTGCAGGAAGCAACAAACTATCTGTGGGGAAGGGCAGATGTGTTTCAGCAGTCATCTCAGTTGAAAATGGCAAAGTTCAGAGGAAAAAACGCAGCAGCTCTAGGCAGAGGTCTGGTATGCATACCTAGTGACTGCCCAGCCATGGCAGCTCCTGGGTACTGAAACCGTACAGTGGGGCACCGCTGGGAATTCTGATAATGAGGTAAGTGCATATCTTTTGCAAAGAGAAGATAAAGGATAAAACATGCAGCTTACTGACCTCAGCAGAGGCTCATTCATCTCCCACTGTTAATGACAGTAGTGGGTACAACCACTGAGCACTCACAACAGCAAACACCTTCAGGCTATGTTAAGTTAGAGGGCACAACAGAAACAATTCGGAGCTACAGCCCTCTGAAGGTGAAACTCCCTTAAACAAGATCAGCAGGAACTTCAACAAAGCAAAGAATAGGAGACAGGTTGGGATCCTTCCCTTAGAACAAGGGACTTACCATTGTATCCCTCTAGAACGGAATCTATAATAGGTCTTGCTGTTAAATTATAGACATCCAGCTGTTTACTCTCTGGTCCAAACACTGTGTCAAATGTGAATGTCTTGGGAGGCTCATTGGATGAGTCTGTTTTATGAACAGTTATAGTTCCCCTCATCTCATCCACGTTCACGGCCATCTTGTAGCCCGTAGCTTTCTCCCGGTCATTGAGAGGCCGGCAGCGAACAACCACCTTGACATTGTCACAGCTTTCCGGCTTGTCCAGCTTCTCAGGCTTGTTGATCTATAATTATTTAAAAAAAATAATACACAGGCTGTGACACTAGTGTTAACATTGAATCACAGAAAGGTTTGGGCTGGAAGAAACCCAGTTCCACCCCCCACCATGGGCAGAAACACCTTCCACTGGAGCAGGTTGTTCTAAGCCCTGTCCAGCCTGGCCTTAAACACTTCCAGGGATGAGACAGCCACAGTTGCTCTGGGCAATCTGTGCTAGGGCCTCACCACCCTCACAGGGAATAATTTCTTCTTAATATCCAATCTAACCCTGTCCTCTCTCACTATAAAACCATTTTGTGTTTAAACACAAACACTGTTGAATCAGCTTGAGCAGCTGCATACATCTCCACGGGATCATGAACTTGGGTACTTAAAACCAGGGCTGGTTTCTCATTAAATCTGAGAGAATAACACACTCAGGCAATGGGATCTTCTTCTGTTTGCCAACAAGGAAAGTGAATGAGTGAACCTTAAGCATTTCACATTCAACATCATCTAAGAATTTTTTAAAGAAACAATTTCACATTTGCAATCCGGAAAAAGTTTGGTGGAATTCGGTGCAGCCATGACATTCTTTTTCAGTAACACTGACTACACACTCTCAAACCTCACAGAGCACACAAGCAGCTACCAGGGAGTGCTGGCTGAAGGGAATTCATGTCAATCACAACCCTCCTTCCGTGTACATGCTTAAGTTTAATTCCTTAGAAAACGTGAATATTGTATTATAAAACCTTACATTCATTTTCTTTCATGCAGTTACCAAAACAAATCTTGAAGAACGGCTGATGAATCTGATATCACATGCTGTTCCTGATTAAATAAATCTAAAGCCCATTTGCTCTAGTTAAGCCTGAGACTCTCTCCTCGGCTAGAGGTGCTGCAGCTGAGCATTCAACTAGACAACACTCATACTCCCAGAGCAGCTATACAGGATGTCAAGCCGAAACAAACCCCGTTTCCAAGCGCCCCTCCCTCCCTCCC